>NW_019014022.1:16094-26356 GCF_000150535.2 Carica papaya | reverse complement strand
GTAACTCCCAATGAGGAAGTAATTAAAGCTAAAAATTATATAGAAAATCTCTCTCAATCAAGTTATATATAGAATAGTGCAAAATAATAATGTACAACTAATAATTCCAATAAATAAGTAATTAAATTTATAAATCAGTTTATATATTAGACGGTGCAAAATGATAATACGCAATCTGCTCCAAATGAATAAGTAATTAAAGCTAAGAAATTTATATAGAAAATTAATCTAAATCAAGTTATATATTCGATAGTGCAAAATGATAATGTCTAATCTGTTGAATCTAAATGAATAAGTAATTAAAGCTAATAAATTTATAAATGAAGTTATTTGTTGGATAGTGCAAAATGAAATTTTCCAATTTGATGAATCCCAATGAGTAAGTAATTAAAGATTAAAATTTTTATATAGAAAATCCATTTAAATAATGTTTGATGTTGCATAGTGGAAAATAATAATGTCAATCTGATGACTCTTATAAATACTACCCATTTTCTATCACTTCCTAGTAAATTATAAGCCAACTTTTTTATCTCTTCTTCACGTCGTCTTTTTCTTTCACTTTTAGATGGATAGGAAGAGCAAGGGTCGTCAAAAGATTGAGATGATAAAGATGAGTAACGAAATCAACCTCCAAGTAATTTTCTCAAAACGAAGAGCTGGTCTTTCTAAGAAAGCTAGTGAATGGTCCACTCTTTGTGGCGTCGACATTGCAATTATTATTTTTTCCCCCAGTAAAAAGGCTTTTTCTTTTGCTCATCCTTGTGTTGAAAAAGTGATTGAAGATTTCATTTGTGGTAATCCTCCACGAGATACTTCAGGAGCCATGACACTCATTGAGGTTCACTGCAACTCAAGGATACATGAGCTCAATATGATCCTCACACAGGTTTGAGTAGACCATATTTAGATTTTAAAACTTATTATACTTATTTGATCTTCCGTTTGTTCGATTAAAACTTATACTGAATTGTACTTATTATTTAAAACATATGAAAATAGGTCATGAATCAACTGGAAATCGAGAAAAATCGCAATGCAGAGCTTAAGGAAATACAAAAAATATGTGAGAGTAAGTGTTGGTGGATGGTCAAAAATAGGAAATGCATTTCTCATAACTTGAGCATTTAAAGACATTTTTGAGGAATTGAAGAAGAAAGTTACTAAAGAAGCTGAGATGATTATAATTCAGAACAAATTAAACATGATGCCTCATGTATTAAACGACCCAAACACGATGCCTAATGTGTTCAACGATAATCCCAATATGTATATTCAAGGAAAGGGAAAAATAAGATTCTACTAAGTGCATTTCTTGACAAAGTCTCGGAAGGATGAAATTAAAAAGAGTTGTAAACACAATGCTTGCAGTTTGTTTTATTTTATTTATGTTAGATATCTGGTGCCTTAGCATTTGGGTTTTCGTCATGTTCCTTTTCATTGTAGTGTTGTGGTACTTTCAAAGAGTGCAATAATAACATAATTTTTTTATCTATGCATTTATTTTTATTTTCAAGTTGAAATCAATCCGCTATTCTAAGAGTTGTAATAGGAGAAAATATTTTAAGTAATTTATTTTTAACTCATTAAGTCAAGACAAAGGTAATGTCTAAATATAAGAAAATATAAAGTCACATAATCGTGCTTCGATAAGAACATGATCATCTCTGGGAATACCTTCAATTATGTCACATTTATGCGAGTTAGTTTTTACATTGACAATTATGAGTCTATTTTTGAATAAATACATGTGTTGGTTAATTAACTAATATACACACATTAATTTTAAAATAATATAAATAACATTTAATTAAAAACATACAAGGAAGTACAATCTCTTGTACAAGAAGAAATATACCAACTCTTCAGTTAAATAATGGTTGGTATAAGTCATATCTTGAGTTAATCTGAAATACAATAAATGAAATGAATTAATTATATGGTAATTATGCATCCATGGACAAATTACTAAATTTCATGATCAAATTTTTATACATTGTAAGAGTTGTGATATATTTATTAGATGACACTCTTGGTGACATGTATGTTCATCCAATTTATTGATGCGATAAATAAATCATGACGATGAATGAAAAGTGTTTAGTCATAATAAATCAATTATATTGGTTAAAGTCCTATAAATAATTTAATACTAAGCCTATATGGGCCACATGCATAAGCTCCAGCTAAGAAAATTCTATTAACACATAAATGGTAGCTATGAAAATTCTACTAGTTTGATGTGGGTAATTAATCTTAAAATAAATCAATAATGAAATTAGGTAATATTCAGGGGAAATATTCTATTGAGAGTGCTTATCTAAGTATGTAAACATATCTATATATTTGGGAATATATCCCAAGTAGGGATAATATCTTCATTAAATGTTGAGTATGCAAACAAGGAAGATTTTATATTAGGACCAAACAATATTAAATAGAAATTTTCAATCAAATGGATCAAAGAAATTGGATTTTGTTTAAGCAGGCTCAAGTTGAAGTGTTATACAAATAAAATAATTGTAAGTCACCTTTTGAAAGTACTCAACATGAATTATATGAATTTCAAGTTTAATTGAATATCACATGCAATCGAATTAAAACTTTATTGTTATGAAGGTTAATCGATTGTCATAATTAAATTTAATTATTTAAAACTTTGAATTTTAAATGTGATCCAATTGATAGTTATAATTTGCAACTTAGATCCTTCCTTAATGCTTATAAATAAATTAAAATTATCAATTGTACTAATGATCAATTAATTTTATAAAGAATTCATCATAGTTTTTAAATTTTAATATATCATATAATACATTTTTATATTTTTTATTACTTTAACATAAATATTCTAAGGATTTTTATCATTGCAATTTGATTCATTGTGTCTCGTAACAAGAAACAAATAAATAAAATTAAAAGTAGGTCTCTTAACTTCTCAATCCCAAATTAATATCGCGAATATAGATACATATATATAACATAAAAAATGTAAAATTTTCAAGAAGGTTCAATTTTCATATACATCCATCTAGCTATGTATCTATAAATGTTAAAACACTGATGATTTTGCAAATTGTATAAAAGTACAGCTAAAATTTAACTTTAATTGTCTAGATTTTTCCTACCGTATATTTCAAGAAAGAGAAGATTCTCAAGCAACCCTAAAGATGTAAGTTATTAATACAGAAAAATATGTACAGGATGTCTACCTAAAATTTATTAATCACAACCTTGATTTAAATCTCCTATAAATATCACTCATTTCCCCCACTTTCAATACAATTATTTCTCTCCATTAATCTCTCTTTTAATTTCTCTCTGCATATATTCAATACTTGTAAGTATGGCGAGAAAGAGTAAGGGACGAAAAAAGGTTGAGATGGTGAAGATGAATAATGAAAGCAATCTCCAAGTCACTTTCTCCAAACGCCGAGCCGGACTTTTCAAGAAGGCAAGTGAATTGAGCACTCTATGTGGGGCTGAGATTGCTATTATCGTCTTCTCACTAGGTCAAAAGGTCTTTTCTTTTGGTCATCCTTGTGTCGAGACTGTGTTGGAACGTTTTGTTAGTGGTAGTCCACCACAAGCTACTTCTGGAACCATGAAACTCATTGAGGCTCATCGGAACGCTAGCGTCCGTAAGCTCAACATGCAGCTCACTCAGGTTATTTTAATTTCTTTCTTTTCTAATAAAATGTTTTCAATATAAATAATATATATTAATTCTACTACATGTACAGTTTCTGAACCAACTCGAAATCGAGAAGAAGCGAGGCGAGGAGCTTAACCATATGAAAAAGACAAATGAGAATCAATGTTGGTGGATGGCTCCCAAGGAAGATATGAGCTTAACACACTTCAACAATTGAAGGCCTCTCTCGATGAGATAAAGAAGAATTTGGCTAAGCATGCTGAGAAGATTATGATTCGTACCCCAAATAATCATCATCCTCATCCTCATCTTCCTCATCCTCATCCTCATCATCATCATCCTAACAATCCTTTTTTCTGGGAAGTTCTTCCTGTGGAACAGGTTTTCCTTTTGATACAAAGCCTGCTGGATTTAGTTCTAACATCGTTCCATTAAACAATCCAAACGTGGTGCCTCCAAAGTATCATTGATTTGGCCAAGGATTCTTCTAAGTGAACTTTTTTTATTTATGTAAAACAAATTTTTAATTTTTTCAACACAGTAAATGCCTCAGGATTAGTCTTTAGATTATATTTGGTTTTAGGATTTTAGCTTCTAGTATGAGTAAGGGTTTGTTATAGAAAATAAGAGGCATCTTATTTTATATTATTTGTTCAAGTATTTTGTAATCGTTTAATGATATTGCATCTAGTTCTTAATATAAATTTTCTTCCTTCAATCCCTTTGTGCTTGATTATATATATATATATCTCTCTCTCTCAAAGATTCTACTACACTATTTCTTTTTATCTTCCGTTGTGACACTGTTAACTGCTACCTATATAATGCATTATGCAAATACAAATACAAGTGCTCGTTATCTTAAAATATATATGCGTACTTAATAAATTTACTATGCAACGTGTTATATTTTATATCAAAAATATGATATTTCAGTATATTATAAATAATCGAGTGTTGTGAATATAATATCTCATATTGAAAAAATTAATTGAAAACATTACAACAATGTTCTATATTTACAAAATTTTTATAAAATATATTGTGCTTTTTCATCAGCATAACTGCTACTTATGACAGACACTGGTGAGGAACCCCAATCTCTTTCGGGTTTGAGTTTTTTCCAAAAAAAAAACCTACCCTCGAAGACAGATTCCTTCAAAAAAATATGAATTCCAATTGAGAATATTCGATTAAAAACATGAGTACCTAAATCTTTTCATTTTGTTGTAAATTTATTGGGAAGAATGATGAGATTAATGAAAAAGCAAATATAAAAATTTAGTTAGATAATCCTAAAATTTTGACTAAAATATCTCTCATGGAAACACATTTAAGTCCCTATGGATTCAAATAGAGTATAAATAATTTTGAATCAATGTAGAGAAGATTAGAGAAGATGAGCAATCATCGAAAGCGTCAAGAAAGATAATGTACTATGAAAGACAACTCACCATGTTGAAGAATTGAGCCAAATCGGAATAGTTCTATAGAGAAGCTTCATCAAAACCTATTAAATCTAAGGTTGTAAATATGAAAATGGTATTTAAAATAATTAGTAGGGTGGTAATTGTATGATATTCTGTACTTTGGGATTTTCTTCTTTAAATTTTAATTTCTTTTATATATAACTTATTAAACTTCATGGTCGTTTTGCAATATTCGCTATAATTTTAATACCAAGCTTGTAATTTTTTGTTGACTAATTTATTATTCATGTATGGAGAAACATGAAAAATATTTTCATTATCTTCCTAAATTATATATATATATATATATTAGAAAATAGGTTTGTAATTATATAATACTGTGTATTGGGATGTGTAATTCAAATTTTATTCATCCTTGCACAGATGCTGACACTATTTTTATTATCTTGTCAAATTTGATAAGCAAGAAAATGTGGCTGCTAATAACTATTTCTAAGAAGATTCATCTCATTTCGTTCTACAAGCAAGGATGATTTGGAAGTGGTAAATTCGCATAACTTATAGGTAAATATTATATCAATCTTCAAGATTTTTTTACTACATATTTCAATGAGGTGATTGTAAAGCATTCCAAACAAGTAAGTTTTTAAAGCCGATAAATTTACATAGAAAATTCGTCTAAATCAAATTATATATTGAACAATATAAAATAATAATGCCCAACTTGGTGACTCGGAACGAGTAAGTCATCAAAACCGAAAAAAAATTATATAGAAAATTCATCTAAATCAAGTTGTGTTGGATAATGAAAAATGATAATGTCCAACTTGATGATTCCAAACAAGTAAGTTATTAAAGCCAATAAATTTGTATAGTGAATTAATCTAAATTAAATTGTGTATTGGATAGTGGAAAATGATAACGTTAAACTTAGTGACTCCAAATGAGTAAGTAATTAAAGTTAAGAAATTTATATAAAAAATTCACCTAACTCAAGCAATGTGTTGGATAGTGCAAAATGATAAAGTCAATCTGGTAACACCAAATGAGTAAGTAATTAAATCCACGAAATTTTTATAGAAAATCTACCTAACTTAAACTATAGGTTGAATAGTGCAAAATGATAATGCACAGCTTGATGATTCCAAATGAGTAAGTAATTAAAGTTAAAAATTTTATACAGAAAATCCACCTAACTCAAGCTATATGCTGGATGATGTATAATGATAATGCTCAATCTGGTGACTCCAAATGAGCAAGTAATTAAAGCTAATAAATTTATGCAAAAAACCCAAATAGGTCAAGTTATAGATAGTGCAAAATAATAATGTCTAACCTGATGACTCCAAATGAGTAAGTAATTAAAGGTAAAAATTTATATAGAAAATTCATCTAAATCAGATTATATGTTTGATAGTGAAAAATGATAATGCCTAGCCTGGTAACTCTAAATGAGGATGTAATTAGAGGTAAGAAATTTATATAAAAAATCTCTCTTAATCAAGTTAAATATTGAATAGAGCAAAATAATAATGTCCAGCCTGATAATTCCCAATAAATAAGTAATTAAAGTTAAGAAATTTATAAATCAGTTTATATATTGGATGGTGCAAAATGATAATATGCAATATGCTCCAAATGAATAAATAATTAAAGTTAAAAAATTTACATAGAAAATTAATCTAAATCGAGTTATGTATTTGATAGTGCAAAATGATAATGTCTAACCTGTTGACTCCAAATGAATAAGTAATTAAAGCTAATAAATTTATAAATCAAGTTATATGTTGGATAGTACAAAATGATATTTCCCAATCTGATGAATCCAAATGAGTAAGTAATTAAAGATTAAAAAATTTATATAGAAAATCCATTTAAATAAAGTTTGATGTTGCATAGCGCAAAATAATAATGTCAGTCCGACGACTCTTATAAACACTACACATTTTCTATCAGTTCCTAGTAAATTATAAACCAACTTTTTTATCTTTTCTTCACATTGTCTTTTTCTTTCACTTTAAACAATGGATAGGAAGGGCAAGGGCCGTCAAAAGATTGAGATGGTGAAGATGAGTAACGAAACCAACATCCAAGAAACTTTCCCAAAACGAAGAGCTGGCCTTTTTAAGAAAGCTAGTGAATTGTCCACTCTTTGTGACGTTGATATTGCGATGATTGTTTTTTCCCCAGGTAAGAAGGCTTTTTCTTTTGGTCATCCTTGTGTTGACAAAGTGATTGAATATTTCATTTGTGGTAATCCTCCATGAGATACTTCAGGAGCCATGACGCTCATTGAGGCTCACCGCAACTCAAGGATACATGAGCTCAATATGATCCTCACACAGGTTTGAGTAGACCATATTTAGATTTTAAAACTTAATATACTTATTTGATCTTATTTTTGTTGGATTAAAACTTATACTGACTTGTACTTATTATTTAAAAAATATAAAAATAGGTTATCAATCAATTGGAAATCGAGAAAAATCGCAATGCGGAGCTTAAGGAAATACAAAAAAAAAATGTGAGAGTAAGTGTTGGTGGATGGGTCCGAAAAAGGAAATGAGTTTCTCACAACTTGAGCATTTAAAGACATCTCTTAAGGAATTGAAGAAGAAAGTTACTGAAGAAGCTGAGACGATTATAATTCAGAACAAATTAAACATGATGCCTCATGTATTGAACGACCCAAACGCGATACCTAACGTGTTCAAGGATAATCCCAATATATATATTCAAGGAAATGGGAAAAAAAGATTCTACTAAGTGCATTTCTTGATTAAGTCTTGGAAGGATGAAATTAAAAAGAGTTGTAAACACGATGCTTGCAGTTTGTTTTATTTTATTTATGTTAGATATCTGGTGCCTTAGCATTTGGGTTTTCATCATGTTCCTTTTCATTGTAGTGTTGTGGTACTTTCAAAGAGTGTAATAATAACATAATTTTTTTATCTATGCATTTATTTTTATTTTCAAGTTGAAATCAACCAACTATTCTAAGAGTTGTAATAGGAGAAAATATTTTAAGTAATTTACTTTTAATTCATTAACTCAAGACAAAGGTAACGTCTAAATATAAAAAAAAAGATATTAAAGTCACATAATCGTGCTTCGATAAGAACATTAATCATCTTTGGGAAAACCTTCAATTATGTCATATTTATGCGAGTTAAGTTTTTACGTTGACAATTATGAGTCTCTATTTTTGAATAAATACCTATTTTGGTTAATTAACTAATATATATATACATCAAATTTAAAACAATATAAATAATATTTAATTAAAAACATACAGGGAAGTACAATCTCTTATATAGTAAGAAATATACAAACTATTCAGTTAAATAATAGTTGGTACAAGTCACATCTTGAATTAATCTAAAATATAATAAATGAAATGAATTAACTATATGGTAATTATGCATCCACAGACAAACTATTGAATTTCATGATCAAATTTTTATACATTGTAAGAGTTGTGATACATTTATTAGATGACACTTGATGCGATAAATAAATCATGATGATGAGTCAAAAGTGGTTAGTCATAATAAATAAATTATATTGGTTAAAGTCCTATAAATAATTTAATACTAAGCCTATGTGGGTCACATGTACAAGCTCCAGCTAAGAAAATTGTTGTAACACATAAATGGTAGCTAAGAAAATTCTACTACTTTAATGTGAGTAATTAATCTTAAAATAAATCAATAATGAAATTAGGTAATATTCACGGGAAATATTTTATCGAGAGTACTTATCTAAGTATGGAAATATATCTATATATTTGGGAATATGTATCCCAAGTATGGAAAATATCTTCATTAAATGATAATTGTTTATTTAACTTATTCAATTGTATGAGATATAATTTATATAAAAATTCCCTAAAAAATGCATGGAAGTTTTTATATTAGGACCAAACAGTATTAAATAGAAATTTTCAATCAAATGGATCAAAGAAATTGGATTTTGTTTAAGCAGGCTCAAGTTGAAGTGTTGTACAAGTAAAATAATTGTAAATCACCTTTTGAAAGAGCTAAACATGAATTATATGAATTTTAAGTTTAATTGAATATCACACGCAATCGAATTAAAACTTTATTGTTATGAAGGTTAATTGACTGTCACAATTAAATTTAATTATTTAAAATTTTTAATTTTAAATGTGATCCAATTGATAGTTATAGTTTAATTTGCAACTTCGATCCTTCCTTAATGCTTATAAATAAAATTAAAATTATCCATTGTACTAATGATCAATTAATTTTATAAAGAATTCATCATAATTTTTAAATTTTAATATATCTTATAATACATTTTTAAATTTTTTATTACTTTAACATAAATTATCTAAGAATTTTTATCATTGCAATTTGATTCATTGTGTCTCCTAACAAGAGATAAATAAATAAAATTAAAAGTAGCTATCTTACCTTCTCTATCCCAAATTAATATCGAGAATATATATACATATATATAACATAAAAAATGTAAAATTTTCAAGAAGGTTCAATTTTCATGTATATCCATCTAGCTATGTATCTATATAAGTTAAAATAATGATGATTTTGCAAATTGTATAAAAGTACAGCTAAAATTTAACTTTAATTGTCCAGATTTTTCCTACCATATATTTCAATAAGGAGGAGATTCTCAAGCAACCCTAAACAAGTAAATTATTAAAACAAGAAAATATATACAGGATGTCTACCTAAAATTTATTAATTCACAACCTTGATTCAAATCTCCTATAAATATCACTCATTTCCCCCTCTTTCAATACAAATTATTTCTCTCCATTAATCTCTCTATTAATTTCTCTCTGCACATATTCAATACTTGTGACCATGGCGAGAAAGAGTAAGGGACGACAAAAGGTTGAGATGGCGAAGATGAATAATGAAAGCAATCTCCAAGTCACTTTCTCCAAACGTCGAGCCAGACTTTTCAAGAAGGCGAGTGAATTGAGCACTCTATGTGGGGCTAAGATTGCTATTATCGTCTTCTCACCCGGTCAAAAGGTCTTCTCTTTTGGCCATCCTTTTGTCCAGACTGTGTTGGAACGTTTTGTTAGTGGTAATCCACCACAAGCTGCTTCTGGAACCATGAAACTCATTGAGGCTCATCGAAACACTAGTGTCCGTGAGCTAAACATGCAGCTCACTCAGGTTATT
>NW_019014022.1:0-15879 GCF_000150535.2 Carica papaya | reverse complement strand
TTTTAGGATTTTAGCTTCTAACGAGTAAGGGTTTGTTCTAGAAAATAAGAGGCATCTTATTTTATGTTATTTGTTTAAGTATTTTGTAATCGTTCAGTGATACTGCATCTAGTTCTTAATATAAGTTTTTTTCCTTAAAACCATTTGCGCTTGATTATATATATATATATGTATATATCTCAAACATTCTACAGCGCTTTTTTTTTTGTCATGCGTTGTGACACTATCAACTGCTACCTATATAACATATCGTAATATCTATTATTTTAATATGTAAACAATTATTATCAAAATATTTACTCATTTATATTCACCATACAAAATATAGAACACATATATACAAGAGTTTAGCCTCTATTATATATATATATGTGTGTGTGTGTATATATATATACAATGACCTATTATCTCATATTTATTGTACACCATACCTCGAGAGATTGAGGAAAGTTTAGAGCTTGAGGTAAGCATACTAGAATTTTTCAATATCAAAAGCTTTCAGGTTAGAGATAGATATTAGATTACACAAGCATGAGTTTTTGTTCTTCGGGTAAATTTATGGAATAATTAGCATGCACAAGAATTAAATTACGTAAAAATTATAATCCAGTATTTTCTTATGTACAATTTAAACGTATGTATGATACTAAATGACTGTATGAATCCAAATAAAAATAGAACATATAGGTTGTCGAGAAGGTAAGTAGTAGACCTATATATAGATCAACTTTAAAAGTATAATATAGTTAATTTATTCTTATTTAACAAAAAATTTGTAAGAATGACATGATAGGGAAAATAAAAATAAATTACTCATTAAAAAGATGATGCATGTACAAAAGTGCCGTTGTATTGAAATGTATATACGTATTTAATCACAAATCTGGCGATTACACTCCTATATTGAATTTGGTGCTATGTTGGAATCACAAATCTGCTCAGCATATTATTCTCTTTCTTAATTTTTTTCTTATTTCTATTCCATTTGAATTTCTATTTTCTATATTTTTACACTGGATCTACAACTCTTGTATGTCTACAATTTATATATTTTTCACATGAAGACATCCTTCTTTGCTCTAAGTTCGGTGTAGGTATCAAATGTTGATCATATTGTAGCTATTATGTGAAGACAGCTACTGAATTTAGAAGAAAAAATTTGCTGGCAATGCTTTTGAAATGCAGGGGACACTGCATATGGATTGGATATATTGGTTATATTGTTAGCAGGAGCTAGTTCCATAGAAATGTCATAGCTTTCTTGAAGACAACTATCGTGCAGTGTGCTCTCACCCGAGCACCATCTGAAGTCGATCCACAGCAGCTAAAAGATCTTTCAATCTAAAACCAATAATCTCTTCTGTTTTAAGTCTGAACATATTTCTAAACCAGAGTTTCAAACATATATTTATACGGGAGAATTTGACTCTGCTTCCCGGATCATGTGATCCATTCAATTTTTAACAAAAACATATTTCTTATCAGATGCTTAATCAATGCATATAAGTGTGATATTAAGTCTTAAAATTTTATTTCAAAAGATTTACTGTTAAGATATTTTCAGACTAATTTTGTACACTGAAACTAAATTGCTTTCAATTTTGAGAGCAAAATTAATCTTGAGAGCAACAAAGGAGGCCGATAAAGAAAAACATGCTAATAGATTTAAGATTAAATAGAAGAAAAAAAAAGAAAGAGAAATAGGAAGGGGCTATTGAATGATGCATTAGCATGGCAATACTATTATGATAGTTTACATTTTGAAGCCTTATGAAACACAAACAGATATGCATGAAGAACATATTGCGTTCAAGGACAAAAATAGAACAAGAAGGCTGGAATATAAAAATCTATAGACAAGTTGTTTATATCAATGAGATTATGTCAAATTCAATAATAACGATAGAATTTAACTTCTCTCTTGTGTTATACCCAGTGCATGACATATTCATTATCGGATAAGATCATCTTTCTGACCATGATAAAATCGAGCCTTCTGAGTTACTTGAGAACAACTAAATGATATGTTAATACGGGAAATGCATAGAAGGGAAAAACTCTTGAACTATTTCACTTTAGTTAATTTGTGCATGATGTAAGAGCATTAGGTTATATAAATGTTCATAAACTTTCTATTTTGTGTTCGAAGATCGTGGCTATTATGATCATTTCAATGCCATTAATAAATTTCTTCTTTGAGATTGAACCAAACTTGATGCAATAATTTATTCATGAATGCATCTAATAATAAAAATAAAAAAAAATACTGAAATAAATAAATAAAAAACAAATAGATAGATCATATCGACGAGACTATCAAATTTATTCAGAGTAAAAACATTTTTAACTTCCCCCTAGCGTTTCACCAAATGAACGACATATTAGTTGTTGGATAAGATCACCTTACTCACCATGATAAAACTTAACTTGTTGATTTACATAAAACAATTACATGAATTGTTAGTAAGTGAAATGCATGAAAAAGAATAACTATTGAACGTTAGTTTGTTTTAGTCAATATTAGAGAATTAGATTTTATACGCTTACGTATACTTTTCATTTTTGTATTTGTCATGATCATTAATGCGCCAAGGATGAATTTCTTCCTCAGTTTAAATCAAGTAGTAATAATTTGTTCAAAAATGCATCCAGTGATAGAAGCTAGATAAGAAGACTGGAACATAAAAAAAATATAAACATATAAACTATCTGGATAAAATTATATTAAAATTCACTAATAATTAAAGAAATTTAACTTATCTCTAGCATTATACTAAATAAATGATATACTAATAGTTGAATAAGATCATCTTGACGACCGTGATGAGAACAAGTTTTTTTATTTAGTAGAAAATAATTAAATGAACTATGAATAAGGAAAATACATTAAAGGGAATTTAGGTTCAACATGCTTGTGTAAACTTTCTATTTTTATATTCCAATATCGCCGCACTCATATGATCATTGACGGACGAAGAATAAGTTTTTCCCTTGAGATGTAAGCAAATCAAAATTCATAAATGAATGTTTAACTATGTACTAGTAATAAAGGTAAAGAATTCTTGATAGTATCAGAAATTTAAGTTTTGGATTATGTCAAGATATTCCTTACCTTATATTTCAATGAAAAAAGGATTGTAGCCAGAAAGGTAAATGCATAAAAGTTAAGTAAATCCACCTAACTCAACTTGGATAGCCTCAAGTGGTACCTCCAAACCTTATAAATACCTTGCGTAGTTTACAATCGTCAATTGCAATAATAGCATACTTACATCCTCTCATCATAATCTCCATTATCTTCTTCTCAATTTGCCGAGGTTATCTTTTGTTATTTTCAGTTTTAGCAATGGCAGATGAGGGGACATCAAGTAAAAGAAAAAGTCATCAAAAGATCGAGTAAAAAATGATGGAGAATGAAGCCAGTCTCCAAGTTATCTTCTCAAAACATCGAAGTAGCCTTTTTAAGAAGGCGAGTGAACTTTGCACTCTTTGTAGACCAGATGTTGGCCTTATTGTTTTCTCCCCTGGAAATAGAGCCTTCTGCTATGGCAATCCTAATATTGATATTGTGATTGATTGTTTTCTTAGTATTGATGTTCGTCCAACTCGAGATCCTGACAACGACAATGATACTCAACAAACAATCAGTAGGATCACTGAGATGTTAGCAACTTATTTGTTATCTTTTTTTTATAATATCCATTTATGATAATCCAAAAATTATCATGAGTCACTAATACTTAAATCTATGACGTTACGTGATATATTTTGAATTTTTTGTTGGACTTTCAAATCTTTAGCCTAATTGCTTATCTAATGCTGCAAATACATGAATATGTGTATATGATAACAGGCTCAAGACAAGGAGGAGGCAGCAAGGAAGCGAGGTAAAGAGCTCAAACAAAGAAGAAAAGGCTTGATGAAAGAGCTTTGGTATACGCGTTCAATGGACAAATTTAACCTAGAAGAGCTTGAAGTTTTGGATGTTGGTATGAAGGCCTTGTGGAATGATGTTGCCGAACTCGCAAAGAAGCTAAAGAAGGAACAAGGTAACTCGAGTTCAGCCGAGGGTTCTCCAAGGGATGACGGGATGTTTTACTCAGATCCAGCAATGAAGACCTTGACTACTCTCCCCAACCCAACTCATGAATATGCCCCCAGCAGTACTAATTCAACTCCTCCCCTGAGTAGCTTCTGTAACCTAGACTCTGGCAATCCCAACATAATGATGATGGATAACCCGTTGAATGATTCAAGCATGGCGTTAGATCCTGTTGATGACTTGATGGCCATGCCTAGGGATCTCTTCAATAATTTAGTTATGATTGAGTCAGATGATCCAATTGCAGCACTTAATGCAGGAGATAATCCAGACATAATGTCTGATGCCTTCGGGAACCAAATTGCAACAATGGATATTAATCTGTCAAATGATCCAAATATCGGGCCTAATGAGTTTTTTAATCCGAGTACTAT
This sequence comes from Carica papaya, assembly GCF_000150535.2. The sequence continues at coordinate 11,403 of NW_019014022.1, read as the reverse complement.
GCCTCATGCACCAAATGATCCCATTAGCACAACATCCGATGCTCTAAATATGATACGTATTGTGCCAGATGATTCAAATCTAAACTCAGTATTTGATGGCTTCACTCTAGAGATGCTGTTTGCGGATCCATTGGATGATGAGAACTTCATTGTGGACAATCCAAATGAGGTGGCTAACGGTGATAATCCGAAAACAATGCCGCCTCCTCTTGCAGGGAATGTTCTAGGAAGCGGCCAAGGAATTTAATGACTAAGTTTGTTGATTATCTTGAAATGAATCAAGGGCTAGTTTGAAGAGTTTCAGTATCGTGCCTTTTGTTTTTGTTTGTCTTGTCTTTCAAATAATGATTTGGGAATTTGGGATTTCAATTGGCTTGAGTTTTGTATTTTCTTACTTTCAGGTGGTGTTTTTGTGTGTGCGTGTGTGCGTGTTTTTTTTTTCTTTATAATTGTTGTCGTTGCTAGTCTTGGATCGAGTTAATAAGTATATGTGTGTTTCATGAGTGTTGTTTATTTTACATTCTTGTTAAGTACAATTCCGCAAATCTTTAAAAATATTTAATCTTCTATAATCACCCTATAAAGTACATTTATATGATAGTTCCGTCTCTTAATATATGTGTGTGTATGTATGTGTATGTATATATATGTATATACAGTAGTCACTTATCTCGCATTTATTGTAAACTATATCTCGAGAGATTTAAAAGAGTTTAGAATTTGGTATCAACACACTCGAGCATATGAAAATATTGAAGCTCTTTAAGTACGTAATAAATTTATTATTTTTAGAAAGTTAATTATTACATTATATATAAATATATGTATGTGTATATCTGTGACTTTGAAGAAAAAAGGTAAAAGATTATTCCGCATACTCATTTCGCTTCCCTATTCCATTATATAGAAATATATAAATCTGTTGGTATATATTTAATTTGGTAGCATGCTTAAGAGTTTGTACAATTTTAACTTGTATTTAATTTAAATTACTATACAAGTACCACATATCTGAATTGGAAAAGAGTTATGATTCTAAATCAAATTCAAATTATAGTTTTTAAAAATCTTTAATATGAGTTTGGATTTTGTGATAGTATTAAAAATTTTGGATTCACTGATATAATGTAAAATAATTCAATTGACGTTTAGTCTCAATATCCGAATGTTAAAATGAGAATGCTTTTGTTATTATTAAAAAATATGTAAATAATTTATTATGAAATATTATATCTGTCATTCTCATATATATTAGTTTCAATGTAGATATTCAAAAGGATAATATAGTATTCTCATCACAGTTAAATGTAATAAATTATATGATAGATATAATTTATAATGTATATATTTTAAAAAAAAGAATTATAAGCTATCCAAAATGCAATAGATTGAAAGATCGATCATTCTCTTAAATATATTATTTTCAAATTTTAATATTCAAAATAATAAATAATGTGAAAGAGGTTATAAACTATTTAACTCGTCAGGATCTATTATATTTTCAAAAAGAATTATAATAGGTTATTTACGTATATAATATTCAACATACAAAACTTAGTAAATTAAAGATTGATCATTCTCTTAACTATGGCGAAATACTTTTAAATTCTATTATCTGAAAGGAAAATATAGTACACTCATCGCAATTAGGAATAATAAATTACATGTGTAATAATATGTTAAAATTTATAAGCATTTTGCTATTTATATACTAAGCACATAATAAAATTTGAATGACGCGAGAGATTTCATTTAAGTCAATGTTCATTAAAAAAAGATAATTCAATCAATTATTTTTAGTCAAATAAAAAGAATAACGTAGAAGCTCTATGTCAGATTATTTAAGAAAGATTCTAAAAACTTCGAGTGCATTTATTTAGACTACTCTAAATTAGTTAAATTATATTCTCTCAATTATTACAAAATCCTAAAGGAGTAAGTAATTAAGACATAGTTAATTTAAATGCAGGAATACTTAAAAATTGTAACTGTCAAATTGAATAGTCTATAAATATACTTCATTCTACTTCATCCTTATTCAATCATTCAAATCATAAATTAATCTTTTAATTCGTGCTAAATTTATCCATGGAGCCTCCTAGGAAGTTAAAGGGCCGCCAAATGGTTGAGATGGTGAAGATCAAGAAGGCGACGAATCTCTAAGTTACCTTTGCCAAACGCCGGGCTGGCATTTTCAAGAAGGCGAGTGAAATTAGCACGCTTTGTGGCGCTGAAATTGCAGTGATTATTTTTTCACCTGCTAAGAAAGTGTTTTTTTTGTCAATCCTTCTGTGGAAAAGTTCATCAATCGATTCAGTGGCCTAATAAAACAACCTCTTTCAGCTAACAGATGCATGATGGATGCTCATCGAAATGCTTGTCTCCAAGGGCTCAACTCACAGCTAAACAAGGTATAATCACTACCATGTCTTCATATATCTATACTATTTGATTTTTATAACTAATTCTTGAATTTTTTTTGGACATGATTATATATAATTAAAGCTTAATGCCCAACTGGATGCTAAAAAGAAGTGAAGTGTGGAGCTTAAGAAGGTGATGAAGGAGAATGCAAGTAAAGCCTGGTGGATGGGTTCCATAGATGACATGAACCTTTCACAGTTTCAGCAATTTCAAGCTGCTCTTGAGGAATTATACGAGAATGTTATAAAAGTCACCAAAGAAAAAGATGCTGAAGAGGACGATATTAATCCTAATTCTGAAGATCAGCTTTTTCTTGGAAGCTCTCCCAATGGGACTGGACTTCCATTTGAATCTATCCCCTTAAATGCTATCGTTGGTCCCAGAAAAATCGTTAATCCGAACATGAATAGGGTTAATTCCAACATGGTTAATCCAAACGTGATTAGGCCCAGCATGATTAATCCTAACATGGTTAATCCTGCAGCTTATATGAAGATGCTTCGTGACATGCTCAACAACAATAATCCAAACATTCCCTTGTCCAATTCCATGATTCCCAATAATCCAATCATGGTCTCTAATGTCATGCTTATCAACAGAAACCCTACAAACATGATGCTACCGGTGGCAAATCTGATGATCAACAATGATCAAAACATGGTTCCAGCCGATCATATGATGATGAACAATGACCAGAACATGATGGTGGGGGGATCGGATGCGATCAAGGATTAAAACGTGATGTATACCAATGGTCTTAACAATGTGAACATGATGCCAGCTACAGGATATAATATGACTCAGAATAATGGTGGAAACGGGTAGGAGTTTTTCTAAATTTGAAGTATGTGGGAATGTGTTTTGATTAGTAATGTCACAGAGTGCTCATACAGTTTGACTTTCATATTTAAGTTATATTATCAATGGAATGTAAAGTGATATATTTTATAAATAAAAGATCTATTTGCTTTCATCTTAACTCTAATTTTACAGTACTATATGCTACGCATGCATTATAAATCTTATATAGACGTGCAATGTTTAATACATATTAGGGCTTAGATTTCACCCCAAAAGAGAGAGAGCGAGAGAGAGAGAGAGCGAGAGAGAGAGAGAGAGAGAGAGAGAGACAATAGATACCAAGAATCAAAATGAATTTGTATATACATATCCAATATGTTCTATTAGATGTCATATGGGGTGGCAGGATGTCATATGGGGTGGCAGGTTCTTGAAAAATCATCCATGAAATATTAATTATTTACCGATCTACTGTTAAAACAGATGTATGGTGCGTAATGGCTGTAATAATACAATGGAAAATAGAATATATAGCTTGTGGAGAAGATATATAGTGGATATATATAGATCAACTTCGAAAGTAAAACACAATTAACTTATTCTTATTTAACAAAAAATTTTAAGAAAGACATGGCAATGAAAGTAAAAATAAATAGTAAATTAAAAATGCATTATGCAAATATGGATTCAAGTGCACATTATATTAAAATATCTATGCGTACTTAATAAATTTACTATGCAACGTGTTATAGTTTATATTAAAAATATGATATTTCAATATATTATAAATAATCGAGTGTTGTTAAAATAATATCTCAGATTGAAAAAATTAATTGAAAATTACAACCATGTTCTATATTTAAAAAATTTTTATAAAACATATTGTGCTTTTCCATTAGCATAACTACTACTTATGATGGAAATTGGGAGGAACCCTAATCTCTTTGGGGTCTGAGTTTTTTTCCAAAAAAAAAAAGCTCTCGAAGACAGATTTCTTCAAGAAAATATTAATTCCAATTGAGAATATTCGATTAAAAACATGACTATCTAAATCCTTCCATTTTTTAGCAAATTTATTGGGAAGAATGACGAGATTAATGAAAAAGCAAACATAAAAATTTAGTTAGATAATCCTAAAATTCTAACTAAAATATCTCTCGTGGAAACACTTTTAAGTCCCTATGGATTCAAATAGAGTATAAATCATTTTGAATCAACGTAGAGAAGATTAATAGAGAAGATGAGCAATCATCAAAAGCGTCAAGAAAGATAACATACTATGAAAGACAACTCACCATAGTGAAGAATTGAGCCAAATTGTAATAGTTTTATATGGAAGCTTCATCAAAACCTTTTATGGCTAAGGTTAAAAAGAGGAAAATGGTTATTAAAATAATTAGTAGGTTGGTAATTGTATGATATTCAGTACTTTGGGATTTTCTTATAATTATAATTTTTTTTTATATATATCATGTTAAACTTCATGGTGGTTTCGCAATATTCGCTATAATTTTATTACCAAGTTTGTAATTTTTTGTTGACTAACTTATTATTCATGTATGGAGAAACATGAAAAATATTTTCATTATCTTCCCAAATTTGATATATATATATATATTAGGAAATAGGTTAGTAATTATATAATACTGTGTATTGGGATGTGTAATTCAAATTTTATTCATCCTTGCACAGATGTTGACACTATTTTTATTATCTTGTCAAATTTGATAAGCAAGAAAATGTGGCTGCTAATAACTACTTCTAAGAAGATTCATCTCATTTCGTTCTACAAGCAATGATGATTTGGAAATGGTAAATTCGTATAACTTAAAGGTAATATTATATCAATTTTTAAGATTTTTTTACTATATATTTCAATGAGGTGATTGTAAAGCATTCCAAACAAATAAGTCTTTAAAGCCGATATATTTACAAAGAAAATTTGTCTAAATCAAATTATATATTGAACAATATAAAGTAAAAATGCCCAACTTGGTGACTAAGAACGAGTAAGTCATCAAAACAAAAAAAAAATTATATAAAAAATTCATCTAAATCAAGTTGTGTTGGATAGTGAAAAGTGATAATTTCCAACTTGATGATTCCAAAAAAGTAAGTTATTAAAGCTAATAAATTTGTATAAAAAATTCATCTAAATTAAATTATGTATTTGATAGTGCAAAATGATAATGTCAAACTTAGTGACTCCAAATGAGTAAGTAATTAAAGTTAAAAAATTTATAAAAAAAATTCACCTGACTCAAGCAATATGTTGGATAGTGCAAAATGATAAAGTCAATCTGGTAACACCAAATAAGTAAGTAATTAATCTAAGAAATTTTTATAGAAAATCTGCCTAACTCAAACTATAGGTTGAATAGTGTAAAATTATAATGCATAGCCTGATGATTCTAAATGAGTACGTAATTAAAGTTAAAAATTTTATACAAAAAATCCACCTAACTCAAGCTATATGTTGGATGGTGTATAATGATAATGCTCAATCTTGTGACTCCAAATGAGCAAGTAATTAAAGCAAAGAAATTTATGCAAAAAATCCATTTAAATCAAGTTATATATTAGATAGTGCAAAATAATAATGTCTAACCTAATGACTCTAAATGAGTAAGTAATTAAAGTAAAAAATTTATATAGAAAATCCGTCTAAATCAGATTATATGTTTGATGGTGAAAAATGAAGATCCTCAACCTGGTAACTCCCAATGAGGAAGTAATTAAAGCTAAAAAATTTATATAGAAAATCTCTCTCAATCAAGTTATATATAGAATAGTGCAAAATAATAATGTCCAGCCTAATAATTCCTAATAAATAAGTAATTAAATTTTATAAATCAGTTTATATATTAGATGGTGCAAAATGATAATACGCAATCTGCTCCAAATGAATAAGTAATTAAAGCTAAGAAATTTATATAGAAAATTAATCTAAATCAAGTTATATATTCGATAGTGCAAAATGATAATGTCTAATCTGTTGACTCTAAATGAATAAGTAATTCAAGCTAATAAATTTATAAATAAAGTTATTTGTTGGATAGTACAAAATGAAAATTTTCAATTTGATGAATCCCAATGAGTAAGTAATTAAAGATTAAAATTTTTATATAGAAAATCTATTTAAATAATGTTTGATGTTGCATAGTGGAAAATAATAATGTCAATCTGATGACTCTTATAAATACTACCCATTTTCTATCACTTCCTAGTAAATTATAAGCCAACTTTTTTATCTCTTCTTCACGTCGTCTTTTTCTTTCACTTTTAGATGGATAAGAAGAGCAAGGGTCGTCAAAAGATTGAGATGATAAAGATGAGTAACGAAATCAAACTCCAAGAAATTTTCACAAAACGAAGAGCTGGTCTTTCTAAGAAAGCTAGTGAATGGTCCACTCTTTGTGGCGTCGACATTGCAATTATTATTTTTTCCCCTAGTAAAAAGGCTTTTTCTTTTGCTCATCCTTGTGTTGAAAAAGTGATTGAAGATTTCATTTATGGTAATCCTCCACGAGATACTTCAGGAGCCATGACACTCATTGAGGTTCACTGCAACTCCAGGATACATGAGCTCAATATGATCCTCACACAGGTTTGAGTAGACCATATTTAGATTTTAAAACTTATTATACTTATTTGATCTTCCGTTTGTTCGATTAAAACTTATACTGAATTGTACTTATTATTTAAAACATATGAAAATAGGTCATGAATCAACTGGAAATCGAGAAAAATCGCAATGCAGAGCTTAAGGAAATACAAAAAATATGTGAGAGTAAGTGTTGGTGGATGGGTCAAAAACAGGAAATGCTTTTCTCAGAACTTGAGCATTTAAAGACATCTCTTGAGGAATTGGAGAAGAAAGTTACTAAAGAAGCTGAGATGATTATAATTTAGAACAAATTAAACATGATGCCTCGTGTATTAAACGACCCAAACACGATGCCTAATGTGTTCAACGATAATCCCAATATGTATATTCAAGGAAAGGGAAAAATAAGATTCTACTAAGTGCATTTCTTGACAAAGTCTCGGAAGGATGAAATTAAAAAGAGTTGTATACACGATGCTTGCAGTTTGTTTTATTTTATTTATGTTAGATATCTGGTGCCTTAGCATTTGGGTTTTCGTCATGTTCCTTTTCATTGTAGTGTTGTGGTACTTTCAAAGAGTGCAATAATAACATAATTTTTTTATCTATGCATTTATTTTTATTTTCAAGTTGAAATCAATCCGCTATTCTAAGAGTTGTAATAGGAGAAAATATTTTAAGTAATTTATTTTTAACTCATTAAGTCAAGACAAAGGTAACATCTAAATATAAGAAAATATAAAGTCACATAATCGTGCTTCGATAAGAACATGATCATCTCTGTGAATACCTTCAATTATGTCACATTTATGCGAGTTAGTTTTTACATTGACAATTATGAGTCTATTTTTGAATAAATACCTGTGTTGGTTAATTAACTAATATACACACATTAATTTTAAAATAATATAAATAACATTTAATTAAAAGCATACAAGGAAGTACAATCTCTTGTACAAGAAGAAATATACCAACTCTTCAGTTAAATAATGGTTGGTATAAGTCATATCTTGAGTTAGTATGAAATACAATAAATAAAATGAATTAACTATATGGTAATTATGCATCCATGGACAAATTACTAAATTTCATGATCAAATTTTTATACATTGTAAGAGTTGTGATATATTTATTAGATGACACTCTTGGTGACATGTATGTTCATCCAATTTATTGATGCGATAAATAAATCATGACGATGAATGAAAAGTGTTTAGTCATAATAAATCAATTATATTGGTTAAAGTCCTATAAATAATTTAATACTAAGCCTATATGGGCCACATGCATAAGCTCCAGCTAAGAAAATTCTATTAACACATAAATGCTAGCTATGAAAATTCTATTAGTTTGATGTGGGTAATTAATCTTAAAATATATCAATAATGAAATTAGGTAATATTCAGGGGAAATATTCTATTGAGAGTGCTTATCTAAGTATGTAAACATATCTATATATTTGGGAATATATCCCAAGTAGGGATAATATCTTCATTAAATGTTAAGTATGCAAACAAGGAAGATTTTATATTAGGACCAAACAATATTAAATAGAAATTTTCAATCAAATGGATCAAAGAAATTGGATTTTGTTTAAGCAGGCTCAAGTTGAAGTGTTATACAAATAAAATAATTGTAAGTCACCTTTTGAAAGTACTCAACATGAATTATATGAATTTCAAGTTTAATTGAATATCACATGCAATCGAATTAAAACTTTATTGTTATGAAGGTTAATCAATTGTCATAATTAAATTTAATTATTTAAAACTTTGAATTTTAAATGTGATCCAATTGATAGTTATAATTTGCAACTTAGATCCTTCCTTAATGCTTATAAATAAATTAAAATTATCCATTGTACTAATGATCAATTAATTTTATAAAGAATTCATCATAGCTTTTAAATTTTAATATATCATATAATACATTTTTATATTTTTTATTACTTTAACATAAATATTCTAAGGATTTTTATCATTGCAATTTGATTCATTGTGTCTCGTAACAAGAAACAAATAAATAAAATTAAAAGTAGGTCTCTTAACTTCTCAATCCCAAATTAATATCGAGAATATATATACATATATATAACATAAAAAATGTAAAATTTTCAAGAAGGTTCAATTTTCATATATATCCATCTAGCTATGTATCTATAAATGTTAAAACAATGATGATTTTGCAAATTGTATAAAAGTACAGCTAAAATTTAACTTTAATTGTCTAGATTTTTCCTATTGTATATTTCAATAAAGAGAAGATTCTCAAGCAACCCTAAAGATGTAAGTTATTAAAACAGAAAAATATGTACAGGATGTCTACCTAAAATTATTAATCACAACCTTGATTTAAATCTCCTATAAATATCACTCATTTCCCCCTCTTTCAATACAATTATTCCTCTCCATTAATCTCTCTTTTAATTTCTCTCTGCATATATTCAATACTTGTAACTATGGCGAGAAAGAGTAAGGGACGAAAAAAGGTTGAGATGGTGAAGATGAATAATGAAAGCAATCTCCAAGTCACTTTCTCCAAACGCCGAGCCGGACTTTTCAAGAAGGCAAGTGAATTGAGCACTCTATGTGGGGCTGAGATTGCTATTATCGTCTTCTCACTCGGTCAAAAGGTCTTTTCTTTTGGTCATCCTTGTGTCGAGATTGTGTTGGAACGTTTTGTTAGTGGTAGTCCACCACAAGCTACTTCTGGAACCATGAAACTCATTGAGGCTCATCGGAACGCTAGCGTCCATAAGCTCAACATGCAGCTCACTCAGGTTATTTTAATTTCTTTCCTTTCTAATAAAACATTTTCAATATAAATAATATATATTAATTCTACTACATGTACAGGTTCTGAACCAACTCGAAATCGGGAAGAAGCGAGGCGAGGAGCTTAACCATATGAAAATGACAAATGAGAATCAATGTTGGTGGATGGCTCCCAAGGAAGATATGAGCTTAACACACTTCAACAATTGAAGGCCTCTCTCGATGAGATGAAGAAGAATGTGGCTAAGCATGCTGAGAAGATTGTGATTCGTACCCCAAATAATCATCATCCTCATCCTCATCTTCCTCATCATCATCCTCATCATCATCATCCTAACAATCCTTTTTTCTGGGAAGTTCTTCCTGTGGAACAAGTCTTCCTTTTGATACAAAGCCTGCTGGATTCAGTTCTAACATTGTTCCATTAAACAATCCAAACGTGGTGCCTCCAAAGTATCATTGATTTGGCCAAGGATTCTTCTAAGTGAACTTTTTTTATTTATGTAAAACAAATTTTTAATTTTTCCAACACAGTAAATGCCTCAGGATTAGTCTTTAGATTATATTTGGTTTTAGGATTTTAGCTTCTAGTATGAGTAAGGGTTTGTTCTAGAAAATAAGAGGCATCTTATTTTATATTATTTGTTCAAGTATTTTGTAATCGTTCAATGATATTGCATCTAGTTCTTAATATAAATTTTCTTCCTTCAATCCCTTTGTGCTTGATTATATATATATATGTCTCTCTCTCTCAAAGATTCTACTACACTATTTCTTTTTATCTTCCGTTGTGACACTGTAAACTGCTACCTATATAATGCATTATGCAAATACGAATACAAGTGCTCGTTATCTTAAAATATATATGCGTACTTAATAAATTTACTATGCAACGTGTTATATTTTATATCAAAAATATGATATTTCAGTATATTATAAATAATTGAGTGTTGTGAATATAATATCTCATATTGAAAAAATTAATTGAAAACATTACAACAATGTTCTATATTTACAAAATTTTTATAAAATATATTGTGCTTTTTCATCAGCATAACTGCTACTTATGATAGACACTGGTGAGGAACCCCAATCTCTTTCGGGTTTGAGTTTTTTCCAAAAAAAAAACCTACCCTCGAAGACAGATTCCTTCAAAAAAATATGAATTCCAATTGAGAATATTCGATTAAAAACATGAGTACCTAAATCCTTTCATTTTGTTGTAAATTTATTGGGAAGAATGACGAGATTAATGAAAAAGCAAATATAAAAATTTAGTTAGATAATCCTAAAATTTTGACTAAAATATCTCTCATGGAAACACATTTAAGTTCCTATGGATTCAAATAGAGTATAAATAATTTTGAATCAATGTAGAGAAGATTAGAGAAGATGAGCAATCATCGAAAGCGTCAAGAAAGATAATGTACTATGAAAGACAACTCACCATGTTGAAGAATTGAGCCAAATCGGAATAGTTCTATAGAGAAGCTTCATCAAAACCTATTAAATCTAAGGTTGTAAATATGAAAATGGTATTTAAAATAATTAGTAGGGTGGTAATTGTATGATATTTTGTACTTTGGGATTTTCTTCTTTAAATTTTAATTTCTTTTATATATAACTTATTAGATCCTGTTGATGACTTGAAGGCCATGCCTAGGGATCTCTTCAATAATTTAGTCATGATTGAGTCAGATGATCCAATTGCAACACTTAATGCAAGAGATAATCCATACATAATATTTGATGCCTTCGGGAACCAAATTGCAACAATGGATATTAATCTGTCATATG
>NW_019014021.1:6002-19363 GCF_000150535.2 Carica papaya | reverse complement strand
TTTGGTTAACTTTTTTATATTCACCACCGAAGTCATATTGAAATGATTTAATCATAGTGTGAAATTGGTGTTCAACATAAGCATTAAATTGAAGAAATTTAGAAAATAATTCACTTTTATTCTTAAACGAATACACCCATGTATATCGGGTGAAATCATCAACAAATATGGAAAAATAACAATGACCTTGACTTGATAAAACTGGTGTAGGACCCCAGACATGTGAGTGAACTAACTGAAATGGCACCAAATTTTTATGATCAATAGAATGTAAACTTAATCTAGACAATTTTCTTAAAGGATATGATTGACACAGAATGAAAGAAGATAAGCTTGAACTTGACTGTCAAGACTTGTCTTGGACATGTGATTCACTAAAATCAGAATTTGAAAAAAATGTGGAGGTTAAATATTAGTGGGTATTTTTGAGAAATTGAAAGGTTGGGGCAGATTCTAAAATTAAAGAAATAGAGGACAAAATGGGAATTTTAGAAAAAAAGATTTTTAAAGGGGATAAAAGAGGGTATCGGGGAAAGAAAAAAGAAGAGAGTCTAAGAGAGAGTGTACGGGAAGAAAAGAGAGTTTGAGAGAGAAAGAAATATAGATTTGAGGAGAGAATATTTTAAAAAGGGAGAAAAAGTTGTTAGAGAGAGAAAAAAGCTGTTAGAAAGAGAAAACACATAAATGTGATATTTTATTGCTTGAATTCCACGAATATATTGTTCGATCCACTATCACTTATTTATATACATGAATCGGTGTAAATTTCTTCATTTGGATTCACCAAACATCGCCGAAAGTCACCGTTCAGAGTTGGGGATGCGTTGATTAGAGGAAGAAGATGAATAGGCATGAGTTGGTTTAAGACTAAAGCATGTGCAGTTCAACGGATAGAGTTGGCTTGGTTCGTCTAGGAAAGACAATGGTTTAGAATGGTTCGACGCTTCAGTGTTTCAATTCGCTTCAAATGCTGTCGCATAACTTTCAGGAGAGGATTATGTGAAGTCATATTCATTTTTCTCTTCCTGCTCCTTATTTTTTAATTCTCTGTATTTTGGCTCATACTATGGTGTTTGCATTTGGTTCTCAACAATTCCCTTCCCTTGAGAATTAACCTTTCCCTTAAGGTTCAAGTGAGGAAACTATTGGGATATATATGTTACTTTCTCTTAAGTTTCTTCATTAGTTCCTTGCCATTTGATTAGCCATTGTCTTTCTTCTTGTCCTTCTCTTATTACCATTCTTATCTGCAAGATCTCCTCTGGTTTTATTATCTTCGTTTCTATAAATTTTGATGAGTTGGTTCTATCCTGCAGGTCTCCCAGGTAATATTTCTTTAGTAAGGACACATGGAAAACAAGATGTATTCTAGCTTTTGGAGGAAGTTGCAATCGATAGGCTACTGCACTGATTTTTTTCTCAATCTTATAAAGGCCATAGAATTTTGGAAGCAGTTTATAACCCTTTTTTGTAGCTATTGAGACTTGGTTGTAGGGTTAAAGTTTAAAAAGAACCAAGTCACCTTCTTCAAACTATCGTTCTGTTCTATGTCCGTCAACATATTACTTCATTTTGTTTTGAGTGGTAAGGCATGTTTGTTTCAGATATCTATTTATTTGTTGCCTTTCTTCCAAAAAGGTTTCAAGGTCTGCTGATGGAGTGTCGATGTCAACAGTATCCAAAAAATATAATGGTGGATACCCGTAGAGAGCCTGAAAGGGTGACATTTTTATACTTGAACGATAGGTGGTATTATACCACCATTCGGCTAACCCAATCCCTTTTTCCCAAGAGTTAACGTTGGAGTGATCCATACATCGAAGATACCCTTCTAAACACTAGTTGAGTCATTCAATCTGACCATCTGTTTGAGGATGATAAGAGGACTGTAATGAAGAGTTGTTCCTGTTAACCTCATTTAATTCTTCCCAGAAGAGACTGGTGAAAACTTTATCTCTGTCTGAAATAATGATTTGAGGGTTTCCCATGTAATCGGTGAATCTGGTCAAGGATTGGGGACATGAGTCCTCTATGGTAGGATTGACAATCTCTATGGTAAGCCTTGCCAATCTCTAACCCATTGGAATGAGGTTGGGGACATGAGTCTCCCTGCATCGGATTATATCTAGGAGGTTATCGAGAAGGTTAACGTTATCCAGAGGCACTTCCTCACTGCTCAGAGTCGCTAGAAAAGTTGCACAGACAACCAAAGGTGTCCCTTGGAGTTTACGGTTGCTGACCATACTTTCCTCAAGGTCTTTCCATGCAAGGTAGGATTATGGTATCGACAAAGAGATAAGCTAAGTCCTCGTTATGTTAGACACTTGAAGATCGCAAAACGTATAGGCCCCATGGCGTACTGCCCCACTTTGACCCTTGAGTATGCTTCCTTACACGATGTCTTCAAGGTTTCTATTATCTGAAAATGTCTCTGCGATCCTTCTCACAACATCCTGCACCCAAGAGCTCCTATCCACATAGACAAAACCTATATAGCATATCTTATAGAGATCATCAACTAGATGAGGAAGGTTCTATGTAACGAGAGGATTTTCATAATCAGGGTGTGTTGACAGCACCACACTTCAAAAGAGGTGACATGGGAAGAGGAAAAAGGGATGTGGGATGTGGGACCTATATCTTGATTTGTTTTAAAAAACTCTTATAAATTTAGAGGACAAAATTTGTATAAGGTGGGAGAAATGTAACACCCTGAAACCTTTGCATTTAACGTGTATCGAACTCCATTATTTAGGTCTCATAGCCATTTAAATTCTGTTATTATTTAAAACTACCGATATTTTTGTTATATTTTAATCTGAATAATTTTTATTCATTTTATTATTTTCCAAAATTATTTTCGAATTAATAATATTTTTAGGATAAACAGAAAAAATTGGTTAAATCAGCGAAGCAGAAAGAGGAAAAAACACCGCAGACCCACGTGCTCGTGAGCGAGGATGTTGTGCACGTGCCAATGGCATGTCCCTGGATGGTCACATCACAAAGATGGCATGCCTCAAGTGCTTGCACGTGGTACTATGTAAGTGAGCCAACGCACCAACACTGGCGCACAACACTCTGTGGGCACTGTGCATGCTAACGAGCACACTAGTGCTGGCCGCACACCGTGTGCACTTATCCTACGCATTGACAACATGTAGGTGCACTTTACTACCCATGACCGCCTGCCGTGTGGATAACCCCCATACGGTGCGAGCCCCACTGTTGGCCAATCCCTCCCAACTACTATCACGTATCCACTTGGATGCCCTCAACATGGCACACATCCAAGCCCCTTCCTTTGCCTATTTTAAGGTTTCTTTCCACTTCCTTTCACACTTCATCTTCCCTTCCATTTTCCACTTCCTTTGAAATTTCATTTCCCCTTCCATTTTCCACTTTCTAAAGAGAGAAACTCTGATAAAGAAACAAGGAATTTTGAAGAGAAAAAGAGGCAAGAAGAAAAAAAGAAAGTTGGAATCTTAAGAGCTTGTTTGATAATCTCTAAAAGTCCTTTTCTCCCTTCTCTAATGATTTATTTAACTTCAATTTCAGTAAAGAATTCTTTAGTATTTATTCTTACATTTTTAATAGCCCATTTTAGTTAAATTAATTTGAAATATCTATGATTATGGACTTATGTGCTTGTTTGGTGACTAATTGCTTAAATATGACTATCTGAGGTATTATGATACATAATAGTTGTACCATATGACTACGATGCATGAATTTCTACAAGGATTGATGCTTGTTTACATATATGGTATTGTTGAAGATGATGGTTGATGCATAAGTCTCTTCAGTGTTTGGTCATTATTTAACTATGAAATATTGAGCATGATGTATGAAAATATGATGATTGATAAATTGCATACGGGTTTAGTCCTTCGTTTTACCTTGATAATGGTGAAGAGGGTTATTTTAGTGGGCCTTAACTCAATAGGATGACCCAAAGGTCAAGACTGAGTAAATGAGCCTTCGGGTTAGAAACGTGAAATGAGCCTTCGAGCCAAACATGTGAAAAAGGGGCTTTCGATCCAAATAAGTTGTGGAATCCTTATTGGGTTCAAAAACGGTTACATCGAACATGTAATATGCATATAAAAAGAATATTGAAATTTTTGTGAAAATAAAATAAACAAGTGAAAAAAATGAAAAATTTGTTCGGTTGTTATCTCTGAGGGGTTTCTGTTTTTCCCTCCTCTAAAAGAGTGTTGGTGAACAACTCCCTGTGATGATCGGCGGTTCCTCTAACAAGAGAGGATACGCATTAGGTATATGTAGGGCCACTGTGGCGACGTATGGTTATGGTTATAGTTTATATGGGACACTGATAATGGCCCGATAATGGGTCATTGATTCACAGCGATAGCCGGGGATCCTTTTTGCTCTCAGTGGATATACGTTGTAACAGCTTCATGTAGAGGTTGGTAAAACTTAATAAAACCTACATTAAGAATACTAATTGTATCTCTATGATGATTTATATGATGGTTCTTCTGTTTACTAAGTATGCTATTTTGTACAGTCTCTATTGAATACTTGATACATTCGGGAATGCCAAAAGTGACATAACATGATTGTTTAAATATTAACTTTATGATGATCTTAGTTTGGTTATATGATGTTTCACTAGATTTCCTTAATAAAGACAAAGGATTTTTCTGAATAATTAAATGTATTCATTCCGCGACGGTTCATTGAGGTAAGAGTTATATAAAGTATTGTTCAAGTTGTTTACCTTTTAAACATTAGTTGTGTGGTTTTAAATATTATTTCCTTGACTAAGTTTATATAGAACTCACCCTAATCTGTGCTCCCTAGATGTCACGGAAGTTGAGGATTGGCTCCCCAAATTATCTTGAAGTTTGATTAAAACCTTTCATGGATCCTTGAACTTTTTTTAGGGTATAATTCGAGTGTACTAGTTATTTCACACTCTGATGTAAAATTCTGTAAGGACCCCACATTTGTATTTAATATTCAATAATGCCAAATTATGGCTGTAACACCCTGCTCACCATTGTGCTAAATTTGTATTTAAAAAACCTTATTTATTCAGACCTTGAGGCCACACTCAACTCATTTAATTTTATTTTGCAGCTTTATATCGTAATTTGTAAATTTTGTTGATTTTATTTAATTTTACCTAATTTTGTTTTGATTTATTATTTTATTATTTTTTTAAAAAAATAATTTTCGGGAGAAAGTGAAAAAAGGGTGAAAAATCCCATGTGAAGGCCCCTTTGTCACATCGCTAGTGGACAGGGTTAGAGCTGCACATTGTGTGCGCGCTGTGTGCGCAGCAGGACTGTGTGCTTGGGGCCTGCGCACAATAAGCCTGCGCGCGATGCCCCAGCAAGCTAGTTAGCTCCTGCATGTTGTAGGGAAGCCCAACGCCTGCAGATTAGGCTTGTAGTACACGTCGGGCGGCTGAGGCACACTACCGCCTCGGGTAGTTTGCTGTCGCCCAAACTACTTCTTGGGGTGTGCCACCGCCAGTGGGGGAAAATTCTCCTTCATTTTCTTGTGCCGCATCAAATCAAACATCTTTCCCATTTTTAGCACTCTCTCTCTTCACCGAATTTTACCACTTGACGCAAATTCGACGACCTTCATTTTCTATAAATAGGAACCCTTCCTCCCATTTTCTCACCACTTCCGTTCTTCCATCTTCCAAGAGTTTAGAGAGAGAGGGAGAGTGATCTAGAGAGAGAAAGAGAGGAGTATAAGAAGAACGATGTAGGAAAAACTATCGAGGTTCGGTGAGAAATTTAGTATTTTTTTAAAAGTCTCAAAGAGTATTTTTAGAAAATTAAAATAATGAATCCATGATTTTGTGTGATTTGCATGTTCTATGTTTAGTAGTTCTAACAAAGTGAATTATTCTTGATTTCAAGTATGCTATGTGATTTATAGGCACTTGATGATTTGCATGTAAATAAATAATATAAAACCGGTAAGATTATCTGGAAAATATAAAAAAAATAGGAGAAGAAAAGAAAAGTGGAATGAAACTTGAATGATCTGAAGTATGTACGTATCTATATTGACATGTATATTTCATCAAGTATCTCGTTAGGCTTTTTATCTCTGAGGGATATTTGTTTTTTCCTCCCGCATATGGTCTGGAAAGATGTGAGAGGACCCTTCCCTATGGATAACGGCGTACCCTTTGACGAGAGTACTGACGCGAATATCTATTAGGGTCTCCTTTGGCTAAGTACTATCGTGACTATAGAGTATTTGATAGGACTACTATGGTCGGTACAGTTGTGGTCATAGATCATACGATGGTTTGGCAAGCTTGAAATGTGTCTGAGTAAATTGCCGTTATCTGTGTCTAATTTTGTCATTCCACATGGGTAGTCAGAAAAACTTGAGTGCTTGATTGTTTCCGCACTCTGATGAGTCCAATAGTATAATATTGAAGTGGCCCTTTTTGTATTTTGACATTTATATTTTGTAGCCATTTCTTGCCTCTGTTATTTTTCTATTTGGAACTCATATATTTTGTAAGGGATTTGTATTAATTTGCTCCGCTGCATATAAATTTTTATCATGCACTCATAAGTTATTTATGTATCTGACACCCACATGCTTTAATTAGCATTTGGGATGTCACAATGGCTTTTTATGTATATTTTTAAGTCTTAGTTTGTCTTGTAAGGGATTTCTATCTTCCGCTTCAATATCAAATAATGTTTTTTTTACACTCAAAACTACTCAGGTAGTTGGATCCCTTCTACTTGTTAGGTATTTGGGATGTGACACGTGCACACGCAAAGGACAACCACACATGCTACACACCACACACATGTGGACACCAGCGCATTGCACACTATGCACATGCAAAAATCCTTTTAATGCATTTGAGGCATGCGGATGGGGAACTTACTGCTGAGAATGACAATCCTTCTCCTTTTCTCCATGTGATTTAATCCAAATTCACATGGGATAATTCTAGCCTTATTTTATTAATTTTTCTATTAGTATTTTATTATTAGTTTAATCACTAAGGATATTTTATTAATAATTTTGGGCTAGGTATTAGGATTAAGCAATTATTTTGTTAATTTTAAGTCTTTGTATTTGATTGGAAGTATCTAGGTGCAAGTCTATATAAAGGTCTCACTATTATGCTATAAACAACAACTTTTAGAATTGAGAATAAAATTTCAGTTTTTTACTGTTTAATTAGCTATGACTAATTTTTTAGTGCTCTTCAAGTGTCTTAAAGTTAGGGAGTTTCCAACTGCCTTGTTGAGTCAGAAAATCAGGATCGACTTATCAAATAAGTTGTAGCGGCTTTCTTTATTCTTTTTATTTCTAGTTACCTGGATAAACTTTCAATACACTGACTGTGATTCCAGTGGGGAGAGTGAATTTAGGTAATTAAGTTACTGAATGCTGAATATAGCGGGTTCATGATTGAGGTATGTTTAATATGTGTAGTCATCCTAGTCCATTCCGCGTCATCTTGTTTCATACTCAATCACCTAGAAAACTCTGGGAATTTAATTCATTATAGAACTTATTCTATCATTTCTATAAGATGTTAAGCTACTACTCAGACTCGAACCAAAATGTTGTAGCACTACTTTCAAAGAATAAAATGTCTACTAATTTTATCATAATGACCTTTTCAAAATCATAGTAACCTTTTTTTATTCCATCATGGAGATTAAAAGAGTCAATTCTATGCAATTTAGAAAAGATCTGATTAATAGAAACTTGTTTAAATAGGAATTTAAAGGTTTGATTCCAACATTGAGCCTTGATGATAAATAATAAGATAATTATTTTTGTTACATAATATATTTTGACTTTTTTAGAAGTTTATAAATTAACAACAAACAAAATTTTTTTTAGTTCAAAATTATATAGTTTATCTTTTTCTTTGAAGTATAACTCTTTTAACTAAAGTTCAATCTAAGAATAGAACTCAAAAAATGTTCTTTTTTTTTCATTTCTTAATGATATATTTCTTATTTCTATAATTTTTAAAATCTATAAATCTACTTTTTATTAATTCAATGAATAAAAAAATGATATTTTACATATCACAATATCAGGACATCCAACAATTTGAAATGAAAGGTTTAATGCAATTTTTGCATAGCTAGGAATTGAAAAATAAACTGCCTCAATCAAAAAATATATTTATATCCAAAGTTTAATAAACAAAAGTAACTTATCTTTTATCTAATCTTAAAAAAGGTAGAGAATGCTAATTGTATAGATCTTTTTCTTTTTGCAAAAATCTTTGAGCAAACTAATTGGATAGCTAATATGAATTGAAAAAAATTAAGTCGTTTATCTTATTAGGTGTTTGCCGATTTAGAATCAGACTACATCAGATCGACTCGGGACCGAATGAAAACTGAATTATCTTTGTGGTCTGAGCCAAAGACCTGACCGTTAAATTGGTCTGGTCTGGATCGAATATTTTAATCCAACCTGGTTTGGATAAATTCATGTAAAAAATAAAATATTGGTGAAGAATAAAGAGACTTTGAGAAAAAAAAATTAGAGAAGATGAAAGGGCATTTAAGCAAAAAGAAAACACCAAACTGTTAACTTCTTATCTTTTCAAATTTTTTTTATCACCCTTTCCCATCGACCTCTCTTACATTTGTTACGTATCTGTATATAGATATAAATAACTAGTTGTGCTCTACATATAATATATATACATATATAAATATAACTAGTTTTTCTTGTATAATCAACTTTCGAGTATAGTCCTACTCATTCTTTTTTTATATTCTAAAGGAAGAACGCAATAATTGGTTTCTATATTTTCAATACAGAACTACAAAAGTCCAAACAAATTATCTTTTGTCAAGGAAGCTAAATATTTAAAAAAAAAGTATTAAAGTAAAATATATAATGCTTTTCATGAATAAAGGTGCTCCTCAAATTAAATTGTTAAAGAAATAACTTACTTTTGATATATGAGACTACCTGAAAAGTATTCTTAATTTTTGTTAACAATAATATGAGAAAAAGAGTTTTGGTGAATAGAATGCTTCATTGAGGGATATTTCATTTGAAATGGATGTATGAACTTATTAATATTATAAAAAAATTATTAGCTTATTTCTAGTAGTTCTTCCATCCTCCTCTTCATAATAAATTCTCCATCCAAAAGTTTCTTAGTTAATTTTTTTAATGATGACAATGAGATGAAAAAAAACATGAAATAATTAACTCTAAAATTGTAATAAATAATTAATAATTAATTAATAGTAACTTAATTAACCACTATCATTAAAACTACTTGGAAACTCTGAAAAATATTCATGTTGTTAAAAAATAAAAATGAGATAGGAGAAAAATAATTTTGGTTAATAAAATGCTTCGTTGGTGGATTTTTCAATAGGAATGTTTATAAAGGCAAAACTGAATTTGGGAATTAGTGTAGGAAAATAGAAATTAAAAAAAAGCATATGATGTTTACAAATTTTAAAGTTATCAAGACTTTTTTAACTTTATACATTCTGACCGTTCACTTTTCCCCCTTCTCCCTCACAACTTGCATCCAGGCATTCACTTCTCCTTTTCTCTCGATAATTCGATCTTTCCCGTGGCTTACCTAGAGTCGTTGATCAAGCTCCCTCCTATGGCCTTGTGTGGGTTGACATGCGACTGCATCAGATTGATTTTTGTAGACACCTTACTTGTTGAGATGTCAAGACTTTTTTAATTTACCAATTTCCCGCTATTTCAAAGTTTACTCTCAATTTAGTTCCTTTTTAAATTACAGTTTTCTCCAAATTTTTTAATTATTTTTCAATTTGATCCCTATGTAAAGTTTTTCTTACCTTTCGAAATATTTAAATTTTAAAAATTAGTTTCCAAGGAAATTTATATTTTTTGGAGCTAAAGTAAATTATTATTATTATTATTATTTTTATTATTGTATCTTATCATTAGTTCTTTCTATTAAGTTAGTATATAAAAGATTTATATTGTCTCTAAATTTTGAACCCAGATGACGTGATCCTAGACAGCCTAATATTAGTTCCAAAGATGCAATCCCGTATCAAGGAGGAACCCCATGGAAATCATGACCACTACGGAATAATTACCTATGAGTCTACTGCAGCACAAAAGACGTGCACACATAGGTCCCGCAAGTCCCGTTCCAAATAGGCAAGCAAGTCCAAAATCCTTTTATTTCCTAAATGGGATCGGCTCAAACGGAAAAGTAAATTCTAGTTTCTTAAACAAGATCACCCTGAACAAGAAAGTAACTCCATGCCTTAACACTTTCCTAACTGAGACTATTTCAAGGATTGGGTCAAGTTTACTCAAAGAAAGCTTAAGGTCCAAGTGAGATCAAGTGGGTCTGCCCTTCTCATAGCCCAACCCACGCGCATGGGCCAAGAAGAGGCCCATAAGGATCCAATGGAGCGATCCACAAGGCTAAAGATAAGAACTAAAAAATCCATGGATCGGTCCACCAAGAGCTGACCCAAAAATGGGCTTGAATAGCCCAACGAGAGAGAGAACATAAAGGCCTTTTGGCCAAAGTAGGCCGCGACCAAGAAGGGGCCACAAGCACACATGCAGAACAGCCGCCTGTGCGGGAAGATAGTTCCCCTGTACAACAAAACATGCACAAATTGTGCTTGCACAGACAGCTAGTCCCGCACATGCGCACAATCTATGTGCGTGCGAGAAGACCTCTAGTGTGCGCCACACGCTCACAGCAGCATGCATACACACACATAAAACTTGGACAACCTATTTGAGTCAAATTTGGACTCTTACTTCTTCTTCTTTTTCCAATCTGAATTCACCTACAGATTCCTACTCAAATTCAAGGAAAATTCAAACATAACAGAAACTAGCAAACATTAAGTTTAATATGAAAAGGAGACTTCTTTTCCTAATTCAACATGTGAATTTTATGGTAAAATTTTCAAGAGAAATCTAAACACCTAGCTCACCATCGCACTAAATTTGTAGTTGAAAACCCCTATTTATTCAGGCCTTAATACCATTTGAACTCATTTAAATTTATCTCGTAGTTTAAATTTGTGATTTTCATTTTATTAAAATCATTATTATTATTTTAATTTATTTTTTTTTATTAAAATATTTTTCAAGACAAAAACGAAAAAAAGGGGCAAAATCGTGCGGGAAAACGCTCGCCCACGCAGGCATCGCACACTGTGCGCATGCGTGCGCACATGGCCATCCCAGAACATGCGCACTATGCGTACATCCCATCCGTGTAAGGAGCAAGGTCAGTCTGTGCACGCATCCCATCACGCGGGGATAGGGCTAGGCATCGTGCGACCTGTGCGTGTCTCGTCCGCGCAGTAGGCCTTTGTGCGGCAAGATAAGCCGATGCGTATAGGCTAGGGCTGCAACATGTGGCTGGCTTTGGGAGGTGCACTGCTACCTCGGGCAGTGCGCCACCGCCCCTTGGGTGTTGTGCGCCGCCTTGGGTGATGTGTTGTTGCCGCCACCCTGGGTGGAAAGCCACTGCTGGTTTGAGAATTCTTCTTCTGTTTTTTGTGCCATCGTCGCGTTGCATTAAATCACTCATCTTCAACTCAACTTTCTCTCTTTTCACAAGATTTTGCCATTTGGTGCAAATCTAACAGTTCCCATTTTCTATAAATAGGAACTCCTTCCTTCCATCATTTCCATTTCATTCTTCTATTCTCTAAGAGCTTAGAGAAAGAGGCAGTGATTTAGAGAGAGAAGGAGAGGAGAAGAAGAAGAAAAGTATAGGAAAACTTCAAGGTTTTGGTAAGGAATTTAGTAGTTCTTTAAACATCTTAAGGAGCATTTCTAGAAATAAAAATTATGAAATTTGAGCTTTATGTTTTGCATGATTTATGTTTAATAGTTCCAAAAATTAATTTGTTCTTGATTAAGTATGTTATGTGATTTTATAGGCACTTGATGATTTACATGTGATTTAAATAACATAATTTTGGTGATAATTTTTTTAAATATGACAAGGGGAATGAGCCTAAAATGGTCCAAAAAATAGATATATTTGTACTGACATGCATAATACATCAAGTGTCTCGTTAGGTTTTTTATCTCCGAGGAGTTTTTGTTTCTCCCTCCCCTATCTAGTCTGAAAAGACGTGAGAAGATCGCTCTCTGTGGATGACATAGTACAAAACGAGAGCGGTGACACGAATATCTATTAGGGGTCACCTTTGGCTAAGTATAACCGTGACTATAAAATATCTGATAGGACCACTGTGGTTGGTACAATCGTAGTCATAAATTGTACCATGGTTTGGCAAGACAAAAATGTGTGTGAACAAATTACTATTATATATCTGATTTGTTTATTCCACATAGGTAGTTTAAAATTCGTATCTGCCCTCAATAGATGAAAGTCGGAATGACTTCGTAAAGCATGACACAAAAATCTGAGTTTTTCATGATTTATTTGATTTTCTCTATTGTTAAGTATGATTTAATTTGATTGTTGTGACTATGATATGATGCACTTGATGTTTTCTTTAATAAATAAAATATTTTCATTAAGTAAAAAAGGACCCTGATGTAACCTGATGGTAAGTGTTGATAACATAATTATTCACTTTTAAAATTTTATGATCTTATTTAAATATTTCTTTCCTTACTGAGTATATGAAACTCACCCTTTTTCATGCCCCTTAGATGAGGAAGATAGTGAGGAACCAATTGCTGATATATCCCTTAAAATCTATGAGGATCTTGTGGATCCATAAACCTTGAGTGCATGACTTGTCTCGCACTCTGATGAGTCCATTTGCTTAGTGAAAGAAGTGGCTTTTTTTATATTTTAATATTTTGTATTTTGTTTCCATTTCTAGCCTCAGTTATATATATGTGTAATTGGAACTTATATATTTTTGTAAGAGATTTGTAATAATTTGCTCCGCTGCATATAATTTATCATGCACTAGTAACCTCTTTTTGTATATGGCACCCTTATACCTTAATTAGCATTTGTGATGTCACAAATGGTATCAGAGAAGTTATGCGGACCAAATCCCTTACAACTGAGGCTATAGGTAGAAAGACCCTTAGGATATCTAGAAAGCTAAGTCATCTTTTTTTTAAAAAAAAAAAACTAGATCACCAACTCATGTCTTCCTTTTCTTTTGTAGGAATGACACGCGAGAGGCCTTTCGTAAAACGTACTGAAAAACCAGAGGCCCAAGATCATCTGACCAGGGTTGAGTTTACTAAACTCTTTCTAACTATCCAAGGAATGACCGTAGCTATGTGACAGAACCAAGCCAACCCTTGTCAGCACCCTGCCCCAGAATACTAAATAATCGAAAGGTCTATCTCTTACAACGTAGTAGAGTTTAGGAAGCTTAACCTAC
>NW_019014019.1:16727-28539 GCF_000150535.2 Carica papaya | reverse complement strand
GTAGGCGCATTGCGAAGCCGTGTTCGGACCCCGAAACGAGTAAGGACCCCTCACCCTATTTCCTATCACGGTATTAAAGTTCAATAAATGATAAAACGATATTTCATGAATCAACGAATGTGTGAAATTGCTTAAGGTCGCTAATGGAGCCCGAGTCTAGTGTGTTTGTCGGTTAACTGTTATTTGGCCTGTTTTACAGTTTTAAATGCAGCATGAGGTTTGATGTTTTCATTTTATAGTTTCGTGTGCATATTTTATTATTTTACTGATTATTGATTGAATGATTGGGATATTGATACTGTATGTTGTCTGTTTGGCATAAATTATTGTCTTGCTTGTTTGTATGTGTATTGATAATGCTAACTGAGGGAAAAAGAGAATGAAAGATTATGTAAGTGGGTAATTGTATAATGTGGTCAGCCTGACTAGATATCATGGGAGATGGTGGACGGACCGGGTCCGTAGGGAACCCTACCGGGATTGTGGTCTCCCATACCGGACGGGGTATGGAGATCTTATGTGTTTTGGCGCCCATACCGGACGGGGTATGGGGACGGCCCGTTTCACCCTCATACCGGACAGGGTAATGAGGTTTATAGTTTTGGCGCCCATACCGGACGGGGTATG
The DNA here is from genome assembly GCF_000150535.2 of Carica papaya. The sequence goes on along the minus strand of NW_019014019.1, from coordinate 27,912 downwards.
GGGACGACCCTGGAATATGATTTCAAATGTTAAGGGTTAACGGGTAGCGGGACCCCTATGGATCCCCATGGATACTAGTGGGCTGGTAAATGAGGAAAATATATTGTGTAACGATTGAATTACGAAAGGCTTGATAAGTATTACGTTATACAGTTTATATATGTTTTCATGATGATGATGATGTTATTGCTTTCGTATATTGTCTTATGAATTTCACCGAGGTAAGTGAATGGTAAAGGTTTTATTATTGATAAAAGGTTTTGTTGTAAATTATGCTCCATTGGTCTTTTTGTGTTTTCTACCCACCTTTACCTCCGTGACGGTGAGATATCGTGATGTCTTTACTGGGCTAGTGTAGCTCATTCCTTATTTAATCATTTCAGATCAGGAAGACATTGTTCCCGAGCCAGTTCCGCAGGAGGACGACGAAGGGGACGCCTAAAGACTCCATAGTCATATTTGTAGCTTTTACTTTCAAGTTTCTCCTTTAGGTAGTTTGATCTTTTATATTGTGAGCACGTTTTTGGTTTTAGTGTAAGGGATGTTAATCGAATTTTTGACTTCGCTTCCGTATTTGATATTTTTAATATACATTCCATTATGAATTTACGGGGCTGTTACACCTACACTCTGCTTCAAAAGAAGACTTAGAGATAGTATTCTTCTTCTTTGTTTTCCAAGAAATAATTGTCTCTCTAAAAAAAATCCAAAAAAACTAGTGATAAACTGTCGGAAATCAATGCAAGATGCCTAATTGGAATCACTAAAAGCCTCGAAATGTAAAGAATTCTTGCTGGGATAAAATAGTCCTTATCTAGATGTACCTTTGAGATACCTAAAGACTCATTAAGCAGCTTGCAAATGCACTCGAGTAGGCGCATCTAAAAATTGAGAAAGCTGCTGCATAACATAACAAATATAAGGATGAGTATTTGTAAGATACAATAACTTCCCTATAAGTTGGTGATATTTAGTGACATCAACTGCAGATGACTTCATGCCAAGAAAGTTTAAAAGATGAAGACATAAGAGTGGGGCTTGGCTTACAACCAATAAAACCAATGTCTCTCAATAGATCCAGAGTGTATTTTAACTGGCAAATATTAATACTTGTATGTGATCTAGCAACCTTGAGGCCCAAGAAAAATCTCAATTCATTAAGATCTTTGATTCTAAACTGATCACGCAAATATGTTTTGACTGATTGAATTTGAGAAAAATCATTACTTGTTAAAATCACATCATCTATATATATGACCAAAGTAATGAATGAAGAATCATTGTATTTAAGAAATAATGATGAGTTCGCACGAGCCTGCAAAAACCCTTGGCTTCTTAATGCATCTGTAAGCTTAAAGTGCCATTGTTGGCTGACTTGCTTTAAACCACACAGACTTTTCTTTAGTTTACATACTTGATTTTTGTGAAAAACTTAAAAACTAGGTTGATGAGTCATATAGACCTCCTCATACAGATCATCATGTAAAAAGACATTATTTATATCCATCTAGTGTAAAAACTAGCCTTTAGCTACAGCCATTGCTAAAATAGTTTTGATGGTAGTCAATTTTGTAATAGGAGAGAAGGTGCCTAAATAATCAATACCAAATTGTTGTGTATATTCTTTAGCCACTAACTGGTTTTGTATCACTCAACAGACCCATCAACCTTTCTCTTTATTTTATAAATTCATTTATAATCGATGGGCCTTTTATCATATAGTAAGGTAACCAAGTCCCAAGTTTAGTTCTCTTCAAGTGCTTTCAATTCAGTAAGCATTGCCTCTTTCCAATGGGGAAATTGGATTGCTTGATTGTAAGTCTTAGGCTCGATATCTTTAGAGATAGATGAAACAAATGGTTTATATTTTGGGGTAATTTTGTCATATAACAATACATGGGAAATACAATGTGGTGTTAATGAAATGGAGTTGACCTGAGCTTTAAACCATATAGATGGTAATCTTGAAATCAAACTGGTTGTTTATAAGACCTAGTAGACTTCCTTTTTGGCTGTGGATTTATGGTATCATTATGAACGAACTCTGTGGCTCTAATAGGATCAGTTTCTATAGATGCTGGTTAAACATTTTAGTTAGCAACAAAGTTAGAAATAGGAAAAAGTGAAGGAGGATTATGAGAATTAACTGGTGCACTAGAGGTGGCATGCACTATATCACCCTACTATCTATAAGATCAGATAAGTTGTTGTCAAATTATGTCATAAAATCATCGATGAAAGGAAGCATAGGACATTCAGTATTCAAGGACTTGGATGTATGAGGAAAAACATGCTCAACAAAATTGATATCTCTAAAAACAAAGACTCTTTGAGCTTGAAGATTAGAGACATGTAGCCTTTTATTTGAGATGGATATCCAAGAAATAGACATTTGGATGCACGATGATCAAATTTAGAACAATGAGGATCAAGTATAGAGGCATAGCAAAGACAACCAAAAACTCTAAGATGTTTTAGAGTTGAAAGAGTATTGAACACGAGCTCAAATGGAGTTTTATTGCTAATGAATAGGGAAGGTATACGGTTGATCAAATACATGGCATGCATGACACAATAAGCTAGAATTTCATAAGCAAAATAGCTTAAAATCTTAAAGTGCTTGTTGCATTCATTATATGTTGGTGTTTCCTCTCCATCACATTATTTTGTTGTGGTGTGTATGGATAGGATTTTTGGTGTAAAACACCTTTTTTTGCATAATATTCTGCAATGTTAAATTCTTAGCCATTATCTGTTCGAACCACTTTAATCTTTGCATTGAACTAATTGTTAACATATGCAAAGAAATTATGCACTATTTCCCTTGTTTCAGATTTTGCTTTCATAGGAAACAACCACGTATCCCTACTCCTATAATCAATAATAGTAAAAAAATAGTGGTGAACATATAAGAGATTGAGGCTAGTCCCCATATATCAATATGAACAAGATCAAAGCACTGAACGCTAGTCAATTTACTGATTGTAAAAGAGAGTCTATTTTATTTAGCAAAGTGACATATGTCACATATAATGTTTGAATAAGGAACAACAGAATTTTTGATATCATAAAGTATCTGAAGTCTTGGTGAAAAAATATGGCTAAGACAAAAATGCTAAAGATTTTTATTATTGACAAATTAAGAAGAGTCTAAAGCATTTGATCTAATAACATAATTTATAATACAAAGATCTTTGGTCCTTAATGGTTTCAGGTGATACAATCCATGCCTCTTTTCAGCTATACCAATTATCTTCTAGCAGCTCATATCCTGGATAATATAATAACCATTGTTGAATGTTAAACAATATTTAGAGTGTTGTAACATGCGACTCATCAACATAAGATTAAAAGAGAATTGTGGAGCAAATAATGCACCTTTAAGTACAAGTAAATGTGAAAAAATGTACATCACCTATATGAGTGACCTTGATAGTTTGAGAGTTTGACATTTTTATGTGTAAGTTATCTATTGGTCTACATGTGATAAACAGTTCCTTAGACCTAACTATATGATCAGTTGCCCTAGAGTTAATTATCCACTCATTTGTCTTTTTATTGGACTGAAAAAAGAGGAATGAACAGTACTTGGTCAATGAATGGCCTGGAAATTGATAAAATTGTATCAATATGAAGAATGGTTTGTGGAAGTGCTGATGGCTGAATCAATGCCAGGATCTTATTGTAATGTCCTTTAGTAAAGGTAGGAGGCAAAACTTCAGAATTGTTACACAGAGAATAATTGAGCCTCACTTGAGAGTTAGTTATATTCAAACATGTCTACCATTTGAACACTAACTTGATTAACATTGGATATATTTCTTAGTTTATGCCTATAACCAGGTGGATAACTATTTTTTTATAGCATATATCCACTATATGTCCTAAGAAACTACAGTGTGTACATGTCAGTCTCTTAGGATTTGCTCAATTAGGTGGAGTTTTATTTCCTTTATGCAATTGAGTGAGCTTATTTACATAGAATACACTCGGCTCAACCTGTTGTATACCAGATCCAATAGTTAAATTGCTTTCATGTTGTAGAACTAGACTAACCACTTTGGTACGGCTAGGTATTGGCTCCATTAAAAGAACTTGAGATTTTACAACACCAAAGGATTCATTCAGTCCCCTAATAAACCTAATCACCTTTATCCTCCTTCTGAAATCTCTTAGAAACATGTTCATATGCAGGAGTCAGTCTATAATTCAATAGTTCATCCCATAAAATTTTTATTTAAGCAAAATATTCTTGTACAGAACACGTACTTTGCTTCAATGTATAGATTTCCTCTTAGATATTAGAAATTCTTACCATACCTCCTTAAACGAATTTATCGTGCAGATCCTTCCAGAGGCCCTTCACATAGTCAAATAAAAACACAGATTGAGCTATGGAAGGTGATAAGGATTTCAAGATCCAAGTTAGCACAATAGTGTTGCGACGCTTCCACGCTTCATAAACTAGATCGTCCTTGCTCGGAACAGGAATTGAACCGTCAATGAACTTGAACTTGTTTTTAGTGACTAATGCCATATGCATTAATCTTGACCAAGAATAAAAATTATTACTTGTCAAGATCGAAGAAGTAAGCATTAATGTTGGACTTTCATTCAGATAGAGGTAAAAAGGATTGGCAAGGATCTCTTCAATCTTCGAAGATTCTGAGTTTGCAGACATTGTTTCCAATTTTACTTGATAACACGTCAACAAAATTGCTGTTGAAAGTCATGAGCTAACAGGACTAGATTCTAAATTAAGGATCTAGGGTTTCTTAAAAAAAAAAAACTTATGATGTTGCTTGAATCGACTCTTTATTGCTTTGATACCATGTTAAAGTTGATGAAACAAAAAAATTAACAAGATTTAGAGAAACATGAAATTGTAAGAAATTTGAAAGTGTAGTTCTAGAATGAGAGAGAATTGATGCTAAAGATATTTGTAAAATGAACTTTCTTATCTTTTATTAATTGGGGAACTTAGTATTTATATTGAAAGATAAACAAAATTTTTAATTATTACAAAGTAAACCCTATAATTATAATATTTTTAAACTAAACCCAACAAAATACATTAATTATAATCATAACAAAATTGTTAAGTACTCTAATAAGAGTAGCAATTGCTGCTGTAAATCACAACTTATACAAACAAAATTCCATTAATATAGAACCCTATGCTAATAGAAATTTTATTGAAATAGGTGAAAACTATACTAAAGAATATTTTTCGTTTGGAAGAACTTCATAGAGGAACAAAAGAGGAAGAGGCTTTTGTTGGTATAGCCCCCAAGGACTATATAGATAGTAATACTTTTTTTATTGTTATATTATATTATATTTAAATAATAAAAAGTTTGTTATATCATAGGGTGATTTTTTTTTTCCAAAAATCTATTACATCAATTGGACTCATCAATTAAGTTAATATCTGAAAATCATATCATCTAGCGAGATGAATAAATCATTTTAATTGGTAGATTATGTCCTCTCTTCATTCTTATAAAATTGTATTATTTAGATAAATAAGTCTAAAAAATTTCAAAACTAAATAAAGTCGCAACAAGTCGGGTTATGTTTAACTATAAATTGGATAAAGTCGAACTAAAACTTCTTTTGTGAACTTGTCTCAAGTCCAAGTCAGGTTCCTTTTTTTCTTTACATATTTGGATTAAATTTAAGTTTTAAATCTCTATATAAACCATTTTTGCTCATAATCTTTTTTTTTAAAATATTAATGCTTTTAAATAGCTTCTGGTTTTTATTTAAAACTTTTTATAGAACTTTATGAGAAATAATTTTAGCATATAACAATTTAGCTAAGAATGTTAACCTTCATGCTTTTTGATTATTTTTTGTATTAGAATGATATTTTCGTAGGATAAATAGTTGGTTTAGTTCACACATTAAAAAAAAAAATACATGCAAATAATATGAAATTTAAAAATTTTCATGAAAAATATTTTATGCAAATTACATAAAATTTTTTGGTAGGACGTAGTAATTCAAGTTTGAATCACATTGATTAATTTTTTTTTTGGTAATAAAAAAGATCAAATTAGTAAGAATTAAACAAGAAAAAAAAATGCAATATTAGCTACAACAAAATATTACAAATAGGTTGTGAATAAAGAAGAAATGCTCTTCAAGAGTTACGACTTTTATTTGAAAATTTTAAAAGATACCAGCCTTAGAGGAGGGTTATGTTTTATTATTAGTTTAAAATAAAAAAGTTTTAACTTTGATATTTAAAACTATCTTTGTAAGAAAATTTTTTTATCTTATATTTACGTTATTAGTTTAACACGTGATACTATTGACTAGTTATTTTTTTTTTAATAAAGTTAATCAAATAAAATATTACAATAATTATTTTTCATTTTCCTTTCAATTTGAGTTATCTAGACTAGACAAAATAAATTATGTATTTTTTTTAAAACTATTATTTTCTTTTCTTAATTATTTATTTACTAATGTTTTACCAAAATATATCTGTAATATTTGATTAAAAATATATATAATAAATGAAACTGGTATAATGGTTCATGAATATGATGTCTTGTAGTAGTGAAGATTTACTAAGCCTATATAAATAGGCTTGTTCTTATAAAGAAATGCAAAAATTCCAAGAAATAATCAAGAGAGAGTTGCTTCACACGGCAATTGGCAATTCTTGATTGCCCACTTTTGTAACTGTAACTGTTGAAGCTCTTGCAAAAATTTGGGGGCTTTTTGTTTGCTAATACAGTTTTTTATAACCATCTTTCTTAATTACTCTTTCAATCTCCTCGGTCTGTTTGGATCTATCAAATGAAATCTCTGCATTTCTTCTTCCTCTTCACTTTTTTTCTTCTTCTTTCCTCTCGCTTCTCCTTTTCTTCATCTCCATCATCATCTTCTTCTTCTTTACATTTAACCCAACTGTTTGACGATTGGTGCAAACAATATAGTAAGACATACTCGTCCGAGCAGGAGAAGCTGTATAGGCTCAAAGTCTTTGAAGACAACCTTGCCTTTGTTACCAAGCATAACCTCTTCTCAAACGCTTCTTATTCTCTTTCCCTCAACGCCTTCGCGGATCTCACTCCCCATGAGTTCAAGGCCTCTCGTCTTGGTCTCTCTGCTGCGCCTTTTGCTCTTCATACTTCGTTTTCTCATCACGTCGGTGGCCCTGTTGGCGATCTTCCCGCTTCTGTCGATTGGAGAAAGAAAGGAGCAGTCACCTCTGTCAAAGATCAGGGCGCCTGCGGTACTTAATTCTTTTTGCCTTCAATTCTTACTTCCATGTTATTTTGCCGAGTTTTTGGCTGTTGATCCAGATTCGTGTAGTGTTGTTTCCTTTTTTTGTATGAAATTGAACATATGCTGCTTACTATTTGTGCCCTAAATTGCCCATGGCCTGGGGAGTTGAAATGAAAAAAGTGAATGACTTTAGTTTCGGTTCCTCTTGACTAATGGTCGGCTTGTGGTCGGCTGCCTTCTTCTTCTCATTCTGACTGGACTTGTCATCGCTGTTGAGTTGTTCCACTACCATTTCTGGAATGGATAAGCCCTTTTTTCCTCAAACCTTCAAAATAGCCAGTTTTCAGCCATTTGCCGCTGTCAGAATTATTCATTTACTGAGCTATTTTTTGAAAAAAAAAAAAAAAATCTTTTTCATTATCGTGAAAGTTCAACGATCTAAAGATGCCTTATCGAGCTAAAAGCTCCTTTATTCATTTTTCCACTATATTAGAATGAAATTCAAAGCCTACTCTTGCATGTTCCATTCGTGCATCTGCTGCTTCCTTATCTTTCTAGTTGCTCGGTTCCAGAGCAGTCCTGACTTTGATGTAGTATAAGGAATGATAATAACTAAAAGAAGAGAAAGTGCCATAGTGAGAATGAGAACCGCTATGGTGACTCAAGTCAAAGTACTGGGAATAGCACTATACGGATTGCTGACACTTGTTACTTGACCAAATCGCAACAAACAATAAATACTAGGAGTCACATGGGATTTCTCTAACTAAAGCCAAGCTAAGCTAACGGGAGGGAAAGGCCCAGAAGCCAAGTTGCAATCTTAATTTAAATGCTATTCATTTCACCCCTGGATTTAGATACAGTGAAACCTATCTTGTTTTTTTTTTCTTTTGTTTTTATATGTGGCTTTTTGCAATTATCAAACCATCTATGAGAAGTGCTTAGTTGATGATTCATCATTCCCCTACCTTCATGTTCGTGCACATCAAGCTTAACGGAAGTTTCCTTATTGCATTTGTTCATTTCTTATGTTGAAGATTCTCTTGGTTTTGAAAGCTAGACAAGTTTTCTTGTTATTGACCATTCTATTGTCTCACACCTCTGATTTGCGCCATGTTGAAAATTGCCGACATTAATTTGGATTGAAGTAGATGGAAACCATAATCAGTCAGGATAATTCAGGACCATAAAATTTTAGTGATCTTGATGCCGTGGAATCTGTTCTCTGCCATTTGTCAGGGCTTTTCTGATGTTATCCGATGACACAGTTGGGTGTTCTTTTTTTGTAGGCGCATGTTGGTCATTCTCAGCCACAGGAGCTATAGAAGGCATAAACAAGATTGTCACTGATTCTCTAGTCAGCCTCTCTGAGCAGGAGTTGATTGACTGTGACAAATCTTATAATAATGGCTGTGAGGGTGGTCTCATGGATTATGCATATAAATTTGTTATAAATAACCATGGAATAGACACTGAGGAAGATTATCCTTATCAAGCTCGAGATAGGTCCTGCAACAAGGACAAGGTAACTGCTTCAGGCCCCTTTAAGTTCTTCTCCTAAATCCTACTTCTATTCTCCTCTCCTATCTAGTCTTACTTCCTGTTTTTTCGGTTCTTTTTAGCTTCTATTTGCAATCTATTCTAATTCATTTTTGTTTGGTAGTTGAAAAGACATGTTGTGACAATTGATGGTTACACCGATATTCCTGCAAGTAATGAGGACTTACTGCTTCGAGCTGTAGCAGTTCAGCCTGTGAGCGTAGGTATATGTGGCAGTGAGAGAGCATTTCAGTTATATTCCAAGGTTGCTTAAAATTTAATCGTTGATAGTAGATTCCTGTCAGCACCATTTTTTAGTGGTGATTGAAAGTGTTTCGATTGCCTGTTTGATAGGGGATATTTACTGGCCCATGTTCCACTTCATTGGATCATGCTGTGCTGATTGTTGGATATGGTTCAGAAAATGGTGTAGACTATTGGATTGTAAAGAACTCCTGGGGACCGCATTGGGGAATTAAGGGTTATATTCATATGCTGCGTAACAGTGACAAAGCTGAAGGGATCTGTGGTATCAACATGCTAGCTTCATATCCAGTTAAAACTAAGCCTAATCCACCTCCACCACCTCCTCCAGGTCCCACAAGATGTGATTTTTTCACTCACTGTTCAGAAGGAGAAACCTGCTGCTGCACACGTCGAATTTTTGGAATATGCATTTCATGGAAATGTTGTGGGCTGGATTCTGCTGTGTGTTGTAAGGATGGCAGACACTGTTGCCCCCATGATTATCCAGTCTGTGATACAAGTAGAAACCAGTGTCTTAAGGTTGGTAACCATATCTACTCTTTCCATAAGATATTATGCTTGTTATATATAAAACGCAAGTAACGGATAGCTGATTCGATTTTGATGTCTCTTGAAGTGTAAAATTTCTCCCATTATTTTGCTGGTGATTTCAACTTACCATGTTGTTTTGGTTATAGCATTTCCTGGAGCTATGACATATTCATACCTTTTCCTTTTTCTGATTAACATATTTTGAAATTACATGCTTTTAATTCTCATATAATTGAATTTTATATATTACAAAAACCTTAGGTTAGGTTATGAACATAGTAATCTGGAACCGTGGTATATTTCTATTGTAGGACAGGTACGGATATTAATACTAGATGCTAAATTTAGATTCGAAGGGGGTCAAACATAGTTAGTATATTATTGAATTCAGAGTTCAATTGAACCACTTATTTGGTTTATTGTTTGGGTTATAAATAATAGTTTAATAAGAACTATGCTCTCTTGGTTCTTGTTTTTCTTTTAGAAGAAGAGACATAGGATTCAAATGCTTTTTATAACTATAATAAGAATATCAATATCATGATAGGAATTCCTAAAGAACGGAGTTGATATATTACAAGTTTTTAGAAAATATTTTAATATGTTTTAAGTCCCAGAAAAGAAAATGTTGTTTGATTGCTTGTTCTTTATTTAGAACACCTAGCTCTTTTACTTTATTTGTAACTAATCTCAAATTTGACAAAAAAAAATCATTAAGAGTACAAACTTTTCAATCTCTCATTCAGTACTTTTTTCTTCTCTCACTCTCTGTGGAATCCTACTCTATTAACTTGTCCAATTCTTCATAAATCTTGGTTCTAATTTTTGAAATCTGGGTCAAGAACCAAAATGTACCCATGCGAACTTGTACTGCCAAAAGAAACTTCGAGTTGTCAATTATATCCTTTATGGAAATGGCAAACCGGTTCGGGGAATTTTTGACACAAGTATTCAATTGGTTCGAACTTGTTTAGTCTTGAATTGGGACCAAGACAACAAAAGTTCTTCCGTCGAAGAGGTCCGTACTTTCTTTGTGGAAGTGAGTACAAATAGTCTGATTCGAGATTTTCTAAGAATCGACTTAGTGAAATCCTAATCCCATATTTCGTATATCAGAAAAAGGAATGATCCGTCTGGTTTAGGATTGATCTCTGATAATGGGTCAGATCGCATCAATCCGTTTTATTACAAGGAAAGGATTCAACAATCACTTAGCAAAAATCACGGAACTATTCGTACGTTGTTGAATAGAAATAAGGAATGCCAATCGTTGATAATTTTGTCAAATTGAAAAATTCAGCATGTGCATTACAGGGTTTGTGTGATGGTAGTAATTATTATTAGAAGTAAATCAAGCATTTTTATGGAATTTATTTGAATATTTAATTTAATTAGGAAAACTAAAATGTTCATAAAATTAAAATACTTATTTGTTAGATAATTTCAAGTGAAATTGAAAATACACTTTAATTCTATCCAAATTGATGGAATCAAAATGGTTCCTTTCAGTTCCATTTGAAATTCCTGGTGAGATAATGTTTGTATTATCTTAAAAAAAGAAAAAATCATTATATCCTAATTGAATTAGATGTCATTTTTCAATTAA
>NW_019014018.1:13653-25976 GCF_000150535.2 Carica papaya | reverse complement strand
AATATTTTTCCAAAAGTATAACAAGGAAAATTTGACCTTTTTTGTTGTGGCTTATAAATGGAAAAACCTCCATATGACTGTTTTTTTGGGCTTATAATCCATTATCATATTGCTGAACCCCATCACCTACAACAAATAACACATGGCTTATTTTTGTGTAATTTATATTCTAGTTTAACCCAACATGAAATGCGTCCAATAGGCCAAAAGACCACTATGACTTTTCTGGTTGACAATTTCCTAATATTTGGTATGATAAAAAGCATTTGAACGACTATATGTATGGTTAATCAAGTCTTGGACATGTCCATTTGGATAAGAACTGGTACCAAATAAGAAGCATATGATCGACTATATGTATGGTTAATCAAGTCTTGAACATGCCTGTTTGGGTAAGAACTGGTAATTAATTTGGATCATGAAAAAGGAGTATTTGATGGTCTCCCTGTAAAGGTTGTTTGTAACAGGTCCCTCAGGAAAGCACATTTGTCACTAGTAGTAATATTAGCTCCAACTTCAGGCAATGATACGCAATGAGTTGCACAGTGCAGTTGAAATAATGGTTGGTGCTAGGCAGCTTATTGCTTATAATAATAAAATAATAGATAGGAGGAAGTTTGAAGAAAAGCAGGTTTTGAGTGCCATGAGCATTGTTTGCAAGTTTAGCTTTACAACTCAATTTTTGAAAATTCATGTCTAGGGTATTAAATAATGTGAGTATCTTGGCAATTAATCATACATTCAACAAGCTCTTAACTGAAACTGGTGAAGAGAAATTAAAAAAAGAGGATTGCAAGAGACTTTCAAATCTGGTACTGACTTGGATGTGTTTCAAGAGTTCAAGGATTAACAGCCGCTTGTTTCTCTATTTTCCTGTGGGGTGAAAGATCCAGTGTAGATCGTTTCTCATGGCTGGGGAAGTGATTGTGTGCCCCTTAACTTGGATGTTACTATTTTTTTTTTCATTTTTGTGGTGTTGGGAGGACTAAGGAGACAAGATGTTCCAGGGGCAAACTATCTTTGCCAGTTTTTGGTCGATTTTTTAGAACAGAATGCTAGAATTTTTAAGCAGTGGTTTTAACTGCCTCACGTGGTTTGAGAGGGGATGATCTTATTTGATTTCCTCTAGGCAAAGGCACACAGCTTAGCTTTTCTTATTAGGCCTTATTTTTCGCCAGAGAAGGATGTGTACCTTGTATCAGTTCTTTATCTCTATCTCTTTTTGTCTGTCTCCGCTTCTGATAAATTTCTTTGTCCACAAAAGAAATTAGTTCTTCATTGTGGTTGAATATTAAGTTGTTCATATTTTTGATTGAGGAGCTGCACCATGGTTAGTCAAATTTTTAATTTTCCCTTTTCTTGCTGGCATAACATATAGATACTTTTCATGGCTGCCATTCTTTGTACCAAGAAAGTGCAGCCTGTATGCCAAAGAGAGGATGTTGATTAGATATGTAGGAAAAATCTGTTTTAAGTCCCCGAGTTTATCTCATTGAAGATATGGAAACCATTAATCGGACGTAGGGGCTGAAACCCACTATCATGGGTTCCATGGAAGACATTTTTCCATTAGAAGCTCCTTCTCTCCAGATCAGCCAAAAATAATGCAAGAGGCATCAGAGAGAAATTTTGTCCATTCTTATCCATCTTAATCCCTTCTGCCCAAAGGTCATCCATGATAGATCCTACGAACTGGTCAAGTTAAATCAATAAGATGGGACACTGTTCCAGGGGCTGCATGACACAGGAAACAACAATTAACAAAAAGATTTTCATTTGACTTGAGAATCCTCCCAAGCTGCCTCCAAAGCAGGAATAACTTGTATAGGATCTTTCTTCATTCAGATCTGTTTCTGGGGTAGTTTATTTTGTGTTCTCTAGGAAACTGCTTTCCACTTATTAAATGTACTTGCGCACCATTTTATATTTAAACACATACATAATACATTTGCATGCGTAAGTATGAGTAATATCTGTGCATGAATATATAGAAGCATCCCCTCATGCTTGTATGTATAGTTATATGTATATATATTTCTATTTGAGAAGAAAACTAAAAATTATTTTAGTATAGGAAATGAAGCCTTGGAATTGCCTGTAGTTACTTTTGGAGAGAATATCCTAGTAGGATATGACACTGAATCACCCACTTCACTTGTTTGTCCTTGAACTACCTATTTAAAGTCTAATATTTGCTTTATATTTTTGGCTGTGACTATAAACAGATATATTCCTTGTAATTTAATTGCTTAGTAGATTTCACACTTCTTATAGGTAGATCTTGGGTTCCATTAGGAGCCAGATATGCCACGAATCGTACTGCCTAAATTTAGCAAACGAGGCTAGTGCCTCTGGTGTTAGTGGTCACTTCATACTTATGTTCAAATTTTTCAAGGGTGTTAGTCCTCTTTTCTAGTATATATATAACTAAGAAGTTTGAATTGTGAACTTGAGATCATAAATATGCTTGTTATTCTCTTTTAACAAATATACTTCAATTTTGCCATGTCCAGGGCCTGCACCTGGGGACAATGACTGAGATAGGAAGTGGATAGCTTGCAGTTCATTCAATCCACCCTGTGTTTAGACAGACTACATTTAAAGCAATGCAGCGAAGGTTTTGGTAGGTATATCCAATGTTGCTGAAAGTCTTAAAAGATTAATGGCCGCAAGAGTTGGGTGTTTCGACTTCTATGTAGTAAATCTGCTGGTTTGAGATTGAATAAAGACCATCTCTAGTCTCAAGATCTCTGGTCTAAATTAAAGAATTCCAATTTTTAGAAAGTCAGCTTCAGGACTCTTATAATGCTTAAATGCTTTAACCTCCAGATATGGGTTCCTTCTCTTGCTGCTGTGTAAATGTAAATGTTGACAACATTTATCCTTTAAACTAGGTGGTCTCTTTTGTTAATGAATTATGAAATTCAATATTGCATCTGAGGTTTTATATATATGCTATGTAAGTAAATCAGTTTCAGGTAATGCTTTAACAATAACAATAAGGACAAACCCAATTTAGTTTTCAAATTATGGCCAATGTTGTACTTTCAGTTTTAAATAATTTTTTTTTTTTTTTACAAATTAATGATTAAACTTTTAAAATTACTGAATTTTTAAAGTTATTTCAAAAGGTTTAAGACTGAAAATGCATAATATAACAAGTGTCAGATTGGAAATTTTTAATTTTGATTATTAAATCTTTAATGAAGCCAGAGTTTAAGGAACAAAAAAATTTTAATTTTGATTTTATTTTTCTTTATGTGAAGAAACCCAGATAATTAATATTTTTGGATTCCCAAACAAAGAATATGTTTTTTGGTTAAATTTTTAACTGAATTAGTCTTCTGAAATAACTTCAAAATTCAAGGAATAATTTATAATAAAAAATGTGTAGAATTAAAATCATGGCACAGATTTAAAATTGGATATTTGGGAACATATTAAGTATTCTTCTGCTAAATTGTCATGGTGTCCCGGCATAAAAAAAATTTTATTCTGATATTGTCTGGAAAAAACAAAGCAAAACTGAAACGCCAGATTAATACGAAGATAATCCCAACATGCAAGAAAAGTCAAACTATACAAGAATCTATTCTGTGAGTTAAGAATTAAAGAACATCAATATCGATTTTCATCATAAAAATCTATCCCCCTTATCAGCTATTAATAGATATTTTGGTTTGCAGAAGCCAACAAAGGTTAGGACGGCTAGAACATGGTGATTATATACGTGCTTCCATTAGTCACCAAATCGCGGGATGGAAGATTCCGATCCGCACATTTGTTTTAGTTAAATCAGTTGGATATTCCGTGGAATATTTGCTTCATTTTGTTTTTCTTGGATACTATAAAACGTAGGCTATGATAGGATTCATTGTATACAAACAAACAGATATTAACAGCATGAACCAGGAGAATTATGACCCATGTTTCCCCGACCAACCAGTGGTTGATCTCTACCTTCCAATCTGGTCGAACTTTCCAGCTTTCTGGTCTAAGCCAGCTTTCATCTGGGCTGAAGATGGCTCCACCCTCACCTATGCTCAACTAAATCAGTCTGCTTCTTCCATTTCATCTTCCCTTGTTGCTTCATTTGCAAAGAGCTGATAGAGTAATGCTCTTATGCCCACCTGGACTCGACTCGTTCAAGTCCTTTTCGGCTGCCAAAGAGCTGGCCTCTTGACCATTCCTCTACTCCCACCTCACCCTTCTTTTCACAAACCAAACTACCACCACTTCCTTAGAGTTGTCTCACAGACCAGGCCTAAAGCTGCCGTAGCTCCTCCTCATTACATTGCTCTTGTCCAACAATACACCAGCTCTTGCTCTTCTTCTGTCGATCCAGACCTTGTGGTGATACTGAGAAACTTAATATGGATTTCAACTGAAGATATAAAACACGGAGAAACTACTGCTTCAAGGGGTGTAATGGATAGCCCATCTTATAATGGTTGCAAGGTTGATGAAGTATATTTGATTCAGTACACGTCAGGAGCAACTGGGATTCCAAAGCCAGTGCTTGTGACTGCGGGATCAGCTGCTCACAATGTTAGAACAGCAAGGAAAGCTTATGATCTCCACCCGAATAGCATCATTGTCTCCTGGTTGCCTCAATATCATGATTGTGGTCTAATGTTTCTGCTGCTCACCATTGTATCTGGTGCAACCTGTGTACTAACATCACCTGCTTCATTTGTTAACCGGCCTATGCTATGGCTTGAGATGTTATCAGATCTTAAGTCAACTTGCACTCCTGTTCCATCCTTTGCCTTAACTCTTGTCATGAGGCACCATGGAAAATCCGACCAGAAAGAAAACTCAAATCTAAATCTACTATGTTTGAAGAACCTAATCCTTATTAACGAGCCTCTTTACAAGTCATCTGTGGAAGAGTTTCTTCATGTCTTTCAACCTTATGGGCTGAATCCCTCGTGTATAGCTCCATCTTATGGCCTTGCAGAGAATTGTACCTTTGTTTCAACTGCATGGAGAAACAACAAGAATGACTGCTGGGATTATTTTCCATCTCACAAGCAGCTCTTACCAAGTGCAAAGCTTGCAGATCAGTTGGATGAAGTGGAGATAATAATCGTTGATGAACAAACTAAGGAGGCTGTTGAGGATGGAATCGAAGGTGAGATTTGGATCTCATCTCCCAGCAATGCTTCTGGTTACCTCGGCCACCCTTTTCTCAGCCAAAAAATATTCCAAGGGAGGCTCAAGAATAAGATCAGTAGCAGGTATTATGTACGAACAGGCGACCGAGGCATTGTTAAGGGACAAGAAAGATTTCTTTATGTGACTGGCCGGTGTGTGGACATTATCAAAACCCAAAACAATCAAGAGATACATCCTCATTACATCGAGACTGCAGCTTATAATTGTTATCCACAGTTTCTCAGAGGAGGATGTCTTGCTTGTTTCAGCATTTCAAGAACTATTACTCTTGTTGCAGAGCTGCAGGGAAGCGAGAAATTAGACCAGAGCATTTTGAGGAGGTTGTGTGAAGGGATCAAACAAGATGTTCTCAAGGAAGAGAATGTGAAAGTTGGGAGGGTGATTCTGGTGAAACGTGGGTGTGTTCCAAGAACTACTTCGGGTAAAATACAAAGATGGGCAGCCATGGATAAGCTTGTTAGAAATCAAATGAGTATAGTGATGGATCTGAGAACCGAACAAGCTGGTGGGTTCGACTACTCATTTCCAACACTTGCAAGGAGAGGGAAATTAAGGAGAGGAGTAGCACTCTCCCTCATGTGAAAGTTTAATTTATTTTGGTCTTGTTATTTCAACTTTGTGTGCATATTAGCAGAAGTCCAAAAAATTAAAAAATTAAAAAATAAAATTATACATTTAACACGAGATAAATTATTGATAAAATCATGTAATATCTCTTTTACTTTCTAATTTTGTA
Source organism: Carica papaya (assembly GCF_000150535.2). Next base: position 20,062 of record NW_019014018.1, on the reverse strand, counting down.
ATGGAATACAAATCTTAATTAACTTAAATATTTTAGTCAAACTCTAATCATCGTTTCGGTATTGGAATGACACAACTCTCATATTTTAGAGCACCAAATATATATATATATATATATATAAGCTCGACATATTGTAAGTAACTAATACTCTCTTAATTAGTAATTACCATGCAAGAAAGACAATAACATTTATATATACATACATATTTGTAGAAAATAATAACTGTTCAAAACAAACAAATTTGGTGGCTGAAGATAATTACTTTCACTTAAATATTTTGCCAATCTTTTTTCACATAAATACTCAATAAACAATCCAGATAGAAATATCCTACCTACAGTAAACAAGCAATACTCCATAAGCATTACTCAAGGATAACTTTGCATAACAAGACTGTCTCCTTATAAACAAAAACCATGATTAATCTTCGTGACATGAATTACAAAGTCACACAAATAACGTGTTACTTTATTTTTAGTGTATAGTGTTAAAATTAATTCTTATCATACAAATATGTCAACATGACAAATGTTTAACTCCCATTGTTATAATGACAATAACTAATTTTTAACTCTCTTGTTTATAGAATCATAAATTCTATTTAACTTCCATTAGTAGGATGATAATTACTGATGTTTGATCCTATTAGTAAAATTTTAAATTTCATTAATTAATGTTTAACTCTATTAGTAAGAAGATAATAACTAATATTTAACCTCTAGTAGCAAGATTACAATTTCATTAACCAATGTTTTAACCGACTTGGGATGACCATAATAATAAATATTTAACCCATGTTCAAGCTTTATTATCTGGATCAGAATTATCAATGTTTAATCCCATTAACATAATCATAATTTTACATAATAATTTATGTCGATTCAATAAAATAATTAATGTTACTAACTCAAAAATGAATTACAATCTTACCATAGTAATTCCTAAAATATGCACACACACACACACACACAAAAAAAAAGAAGAAGAAGAATTTTATCATATTAGTTCCAAAATACATAATTCACAAAATTATGTTATGTTTAATTTTCAAGATAATTAATATACTAGAATTAAATCAAAATTAGTTACAACCAATCAGCGATAATTTTCTAATTCATCCTTGATTTAGCATAAAGATGGAAGTTAGAAAGTAAAAGAACAAATTTTTTTTTTTTTTTGCGAAATCCAAAAACAGATTGGAAAAGCCTTTCTGGAATTTGAGATAAAATTATAAAAGTTTATTATTTCAAATTTGGTTGTTGTTGAAGTCTTTTATTTTGGCGAGTGATTCCCTATCGGACTTGAGTAACAAATGTTTCAAAATTCATTGCTAAAATTGTTTCATAATGGAAAATAATTTAATATTTTATATACATTACAATGGGACAGTTATTTAGTTGATTATCAAATTATCTTAGATAATTATGTTTTAGTTGAGAATTATCTTTACTTGATTCTCTTAGATAATTATGTGAATGATGACGGAGACGATTAATTAAATATCTTTCTTTATAACCAATTTAAGAAAATTAGAAATGTATGATAAAATTTCCAGAGAATTAGTTTGTATAATTTGAGAACAATTCTGTTATGGAAATCGATCAAAATTCTTCTTTAATAAAATTTTTAGCTTTTAGTTTTAATTTTAAGTTGTGCCTAGCTTCCCTAGTATATAAATCAAATAAAAATACTCTCTTCTCAAAATCAAGCCATACTTTTTGGATACTGATAATCGATTTTAACAATCAATATTATAATTAGATATTAGATACAAGGAGATTGTAATTAGATATTTCATATTACTTCAAGAAAGTTATCACTAAATCCTCCCAATACTTTACTTGAGTGGTGTTGAGGGTAAAAAAACTATCTCGATAACTTTACTTAGACTCTCTGGAAAGTAATAAATTATCAATTTCGAGTTGGAGGCATATTTGACCATCTTAATTGTATAACTTGAGAAATGAGTTTCCAGACAATCTTTCCCATCATATTTAAAAAATCTAGACATTTTAAATTTTGTGAGAATTTTTACTCAAGCTATTAAAAATGAGAGCGGCAAATCCGGTAATCCTCCCACTTTAGTCCCTTTTAAAATTTTGATCTTTTCTTCAAGGTACTATGTAAAGGCCCGGAACTTAAATTTAAATTAAATGCATAAGTGAATAATAGAGTTAAGATTTACATTCTTTACACAATAATTTAGAATACCCAATAAGGTTATAAGAATGTCTCTTCTAAAAGACAAATGATAATTGAAATAAAACGAATAAATAAATGTTCTAGAACCACATTCACTAGTACTTGAAGGGAGTCCGGATGATGAACTACTTATAACCCTCTTGCTGATTGGGATATGAATCTTGGTCCTCTTGATCTGAAATAGTTAATGACAGGGTGAGGTACACTAACTCAGTAAGACACTAATCACATATACAGAAAACTGAATATTGGTAAAAATCATAAAAACAACTAATGAAACTCTTAATTTAATATAAATTCATTTAATATAAAGAAAGTCATTTACTCCGTATTAACGTAACAAATTTTTCCAAAAGCAACCTATGAAGACTCATATTTATACACTTTTTATTTTCACATATAAGATAACAAGAAACATTCAATATCCAATTAAACAATTAATCGGCCATCTTTATACTCCATTCGGTAATGGGCGCTAAACATTCGACTATTTCGATACCCCATCCGATATGAGGGTTAACCCTATCTCCTAGACCTTATTGGTAAAGGACTTCTTAACCCCGTCTGACTGAGGTAATATTCACGATAAGAGTTTTTATGTACCAGGCCTATCTGCCCTTTCTCGGGTACCCAGTAAATCTTTTCCATTAGCATAACAATCAACCACTCAATTTATACTCATAGTCCACTTAAACAAATGGTATAGTTTAGCATAGCCAAATAACCAATAACCAGAATACTGATAAATAATTCAAAGGAACCAAATAACCAAATACCGAAAAAGACTCTAAAAACTATCAATTCAATTACGCACAGTATAATAGTAAACAAATATAGGTAGTACAGAAAAATAAATAGAAAATCGAAATGATCATAAACTAACCAGTTCTGTCTCCACTAGTGACCTGTAATTATTTTTAGGGTTCTCTAATTTTTCATAAAAACACACAATTATAAATTATTAACCCTCAATTTGTTGTAACAGAGAAAAGAGTGAGGGATCCTTACCTAAATCGATGTTTCGAGACGCACACTGCCTACTACGATTCCTAACGGGTACCGAATTTCTTGAATTTTCTTTACAGAATCCAAAACACTTGTCATATACCTAAAAATACCCAAATAATTTAAAATCGGTGTCCAAAACTCATTTCGGCCAATTTTGGGATTCCAGCATGGTGGGTGGCGGTTCGCTTCGACCTAGCCAGTTTTGGCTGTAACCCTATAAAAAAATACATTAAGAGCCTCTATTGACCGAAAAATTACAGAAAACCGAACCTACCGGCTGGGGTGGCCTCCGAGTGCGGCGGCTCCACCAATTCTCCTTTATAGCTGAGGTTCTTTCTTTGGCTAATATGCACAGAAAAAGACGGCAAATACAAAGATCAGAAAATCACGTGAAACGAAAATCGAGAAGGGGGTCATCGGAGGGGTTTTGGGAGTTTGGCCGCAACAACTCTGCTGGGCTTCGCCCGCAGTTTCTGTCTCACCTACAGTCCTTTTTGCTTTGATTTGGTCATGTGGGTGCTCAAAATTAAATTTTGAGCGAGTAGGAAAAATTTTTACTTTTTTTAACTGTCAGCAGTGGCTCCGGTGCGGCGGCGGTTGGCGGTCGACCTCCTTCTCCGACAGAGTTGGCGGCTAATGTTTGGGTTCCCTTGTGATGTGAGGTATTTATATCCATCTTGCTTTGATTTGCGCCATCCATCGTGATTGATGTCGTCTGTCCGATTGCGCCTAAGGAGGAAATGAATCTGAACCATTTATCGCGATTTGATCTTGGTCGTCCGATCGCACTTAAAAAGGGAATAAATCTGGATCGTCCACGCGCGCAGGATCGATCTTAAGCCATATAATTGCTGGGCATGGAGATCGCTCGCGTGGCATCCCGTGTGGCACCAATGCCAGTGTGCCTCATCACGTGGTGTGCTCCAGTTCATTAGGGTTACTGACTGGGTGATCCTACGTGGTACAATTTTTTTCTATTTGCACTCTGACCCCATGTTTCTAATTTTTCTTTTAAAAATACTCTCTAAACCGAAATTTTCACCTTTTTTTCTCAAAATTATTTTTGATTTCATTCCTAACCTTTTTTTTCATAAATTCAATAAAAATTAAAATAAATTAATTTAAAAATAAATTTTTATATATTTTCGAATGTTAAAATTAATCTCAGGCCCAATTGCAGGTCTTAGTATTACATACTATGTTTTTTTATCACATCATGTTTTTCTTTCTCATGAGCCTTGGGCTTGTCAATATTGATCTTTAGGACACTAATGATGACAGATGCCGCTATTGAACTAGTTGGCTATTGTGGAGGAGGCAGAGGAATAACTTAATTGCTAAGAGTTCCTTGGTTTCTTTGTTATGATACATGGATTACTTAAAACTACTTGTGTAACGGCCCCATAAATTTAGAGTAAAATATGTGTATTAAAAATGTCAAATGCGGAAACGTAATAAAAATTTTGATTAAAATTCCTTACACAAAAACCAAAAACGTGCTCAAAATATAAAAGAACAAACTAACTAAAAGAGATACTTGAAATAAGAACTATAAATATAACTACGGAGTCTTTAGGTGTCCCATTCGCCGTCTTCCTGCGAAACGGGCTCGGGAACAATGTCTTCCTGATCTGAAATGGTTAAATAAGGAATGAGCTACACCAGCCCAGTAAAGACATCACACTATCTCACCAGCACGGAGGTAAAGGTGGGTAGAAAACACAAAAAAGACCAATGGAGCATAATTTATAATAAACTTGTTTATTAACATAAAAATCTTTACTGTCCACTTACCTCGGTGAGATTCATGAAAACAACTTATGAAAATAATAACATTATCATCATCATGAAATCATATGAACTGTATAACAGAATACTTACCATGCCTTTGCATTTCAATCATTAAACAACACATTTTCCTCATTTACCAGCCTACTAGTATCCATGGGGATCCATAGGGGTCTCGCTACCCGTGAACCTTAACATTTATAATCTGATTCCATGGCCGTCCCCATACCCCGTCCGGTATGGGCGCCAAAATCATAAACCTCAATACCCCGTCCGGTATGGGCACCAAAATACAGAAGGTCTCCATACCCGTCTGGTATGAGAGACTACATTCCCGAGAGAGTTCCCTACGGACCCGGTCCGTCCACCATCTCTCAGGATATCTAGTCAGGCTGACTACATTATCCATTTATCAATTTACATAACTTTTTTACCATTTTTCTTGGTTTCAATCATTCAAACACACACAACATGTAAACCAGTAATGGACACCAAACCAAGACAACACAGTATCGGGTTAAGCATAATACCAACCATAATAAGGAAACCATGATTCATGCATATGAGACCATAATATAATTACATCAAACATCATGCTGCATTTAATACTGGAAATTGAATCAAGCAATAACAGACCAACACAGTATCAGACTCGGACTCCATTGGCAACCTTAATCAATTATACATCTATAAAGTCATACAGTACAGTTTAATTATTTATTTAGCTTTAATACCGTGATAGGAAATAGGGTGAGGGGTCTTTACTTGTTTCGGGGTCTGAATACGGTCCTACAGTGCGCCTACAGGCTGTTCCTAGTTTTTCCTGAATTTTTTCCGGGGAACTGAAACGCACTACTGGTACCTGCATGTGTTCCAAAAAATCCCAAATTATACCTAGGGCCCCCTTTCAGCCAATATCGCAATTCCGGCACGGCGGCTATGCCGTGCTCCGGCAACGATGATTCACCTCGGATTGGCCGTTTTCGACCATTTTTAGCCGAATTCGGCCACGCTTGCATCAGTCTCTGTGATAGAACAACCCTAGGGCCCTCGGTGGATCGAAAAATCACGAAAAATCGAAACTTACCGGTGGCGGTGCTCTCGGGTGCGGCGGCTCCTCCGGCGTGAGTCGTGTTTTGATGTTTGGCTCCGATCAACATGTAGAGAAAAGAACGGTGATCACAGTGGTATAAAATTTGCATCAAACGGAGGCTGGGAAGGGCCTCATCGGAGGTAAAAATCTAGGAGGGGCGCGGCGGCGCCGCTGGGTTTCGGTTGGGTTTTTCATCCGTTTGGCCGGTGGTTTGGCTCCGGTTTAGCCATAGGCGGACTCAGCGTCAAAAAACGAGCAAGGGATAGAAAATTTACCTCGATCGACGGTCATAAACTTCACCGGTGCGGCGGCGGATG
>NW_019014017.1:7411-26556 GCF_000150535.2 Carica papaya | reverse complement strand
GGATTACTACGGAATCTACTGCGAAAATTCTCTACTTCTTCCTTTCTCGTGAATTTGTGAGTCCAGTTTATCTGGTGAAGATTGTTGAGCTGTGGAAGAATCAATACAAGTAGGGATAACATCATTATGTTGGTGAATTTGAGGGAGAGCTATTGCAGTCGAAAAGTTCTTCATAGTCCCGGATGAATCAATGTCAACAGCTTTTCTTTCCATCTCTTTGGCATTTGATTCTTGAATTTGGTGCCCTTCAAATTTTTCAAAACATGGTTGGGTGTCTCTCTCCAGCACTCGCTCTCTGCTGTTTCGGTTTGCCTGTACATATGCATAAAGCATGCAAGAATTAATATTTTTAAATGATTAAATGTGACTAATTATCTCGAAAGTTTAAACTGATTAAAAAATCACCTGTTGTTGCAGCGCAGAAGGGAACTCGAGTGCCAAAATCTCTGGTTTAACGCAGGAATCTCGAGCTACATCCTCTAACAATCTGAGCTTCACATCAGCATGAACTGAATTGATGCAAAGTCTCTCTTTTATCTGTAATTAAAACATTGAAATGATAAAATCGGATTAGCATGATGAACCTATTCTGACCTAAGAACTCCACTTTGAATTAAACGATCCCGAAATTGACAAACCTCTCGGTTCACAAGATTCCCAGGCAGCAATTCAAGTGCTGCTGCTGCAAATCTCTGACCATACCTCTCTCCAAATAGCTTTCGTATCACACAAAGCTCTGGCAAATCACCACATCTTGCAGACGCAAATATGAGACTTGAAATTGCTTCGTTGATATCATTAGGACAGTCCCTGAAAGTTTGAAGATCAGGAGACATATCGTGTAAAATGACACAAAATACAAACTCGAAAATTAAGGAAGAAATGGATCACATACTTGTGTTTTTTGATATAAGGCATGTTATTAATGATGAATTCACAGAAATGATCTAATAATTCGTAGAATGCAATCATGTTCTCGTCTTGAACGAGTTGTTCGACCTGAAAAGTTAGAAAATTCATTAGAAAAACACAAAAAATCAACTATTTCGAATTAGATTTCACTCTAATCATCTAAAAACTTGAAAGAGAAAAATTTAAAATCTATTTTACATAATAACACTCATTCACATATAAGTATCTTATCGTATAGGTCTATACTAACTTGTATTGGAAATAATTAATAATGACAGAGAATTACCAAGATTTGATCAAGACTAGAATAACTAATAGCTAAAACTTTCGAAATAATTTAGTACTTTCATAATTTTATTTCGTTACGAGTACAACAAAATCGATAACTTCAATCTTTTCTATCTTAATAACACAGTTTCCAAACTAAGAAACAATTTCACAAACAAAATCCAATCTTGTTTTTGCTGCTAAATTAACAACAACAAAGTTGGTTTATGCAAGTAAAAGTGGAAATTATTGAAATTTAAAACAGAACAAAACAGAGTAAAACGAAAAGGACAAATCTTGAATTAGAAACCATGAGAAAGATAGAATTTTTATTTTTCTGAGAGCTTGAAGTTTACCCTGTTAAAGGCAGTTTCTTCATTGCCAACTTTGATGAGCGAAGCCAAGTCCTCACGTAATTGCCTCACAATTGTTAATCTTTTGTTCTTCAGAAGCTTGAGGCGGCATTGAACCTGCTTGATCAGCCTCTTGCTGCAACCAGTTAAGCCCATAAGCAAATTTTTTGAAGTAAGAAATACATATGTCTCACACATAAATATACTAAACATAACACAATCTATTAACGAAGAACGACTCGAACCCACGAGGAGGGAAGTAACAAGGTCCAGAATTTGGAATGAAAGTTACCATTTTTATTGAGACAAGAGAGAAAAAAAAAAAAGAAAAAAACTCAACTTTGTAATAACGAAGTTAGAACTTGAAAAGGAAAAAGAAAAACAAAATAAAACTCAAATTGTTGGAAGAAAGTTACCATTTTGAAGCTTTTCGCCAGCCGAAGAAGATGTCAAACATGTCTGGTACAAAATTTTGCAGATAAAGCTGGTGATCAGGGTGGTTTTTGCATGGTTTTTTGGGATGTGGGTATTGCGTATTAGCTGAAGACGAAGATGAAGAAAGTGGTGAAGAAGACAGTTGGGTTTGTAGTGGTGTTGTTGCAGGTGGGTGTGGTATTTAGGAGAGAGTGGGTTTGACAAAGAAGAATATCAGCAGAGTGTTCTAGCTCCTCTCTACGAATTAACCGCTCTCCACTACTTCACCTCTACGTACACACGTGTCAAAATATTTTCCATTTTTATTTTATATATATATACACCAAGTTAAATATACATATTTAAAAAAACTGTTTTTCCATTGTTCATTTTAAATCTGGCGATTGGAGGAATAACATTACAATGAAATTTTAACCTAGTATAATTTAATCTAATAATTATTATATCGTGTAAGTTCAGAGTTGAATTATATTTATATATATATATATATATATTTAAAATTTTTAGAGAAAGAAAAGGAGATAAGGGAGAATAAGAAGACACATCAGAAAGTGCTTTTTTTTTTATAAACACACTGAAAAGTGAATAGAGATGTGAAAAGGAATCTCAATAATATAATAATATTTAGTAGTAGAAATATCATAACATATATATCACATTCTTGACTTCATTTTGAAGTTTCAATTTTTCTTTTTTTTTTGGGGTAAGATTCTGTTCTGGGTTTAATTCTATTATATACATATATATAAATATTAAAAAAATTATAATTATAATATAAATCTTAACGAAACTACAGAATCGAACTCTAAATGTAAGAAAAACACTTAAAATTGTTGATTGTTACAGTTTTGAAGAATATTAGGTTAAGCTTATTTGTTATTTACAGTATTATATTACCAACTTTTTTTTTTTTTTGGTTGACAATATGGAATATATTTTCACCCTTTGCACTATTGTATTGTTGTTCTTATATATACGTATACGTGTATTTGTTATTTTAGAGTTTGGTTCAAGATTTTTACAAGGATACAAGTGATTTAATCAATTAAGTAGCACGGCTTGATTCGAAATTCTTATCAGTTCGGCTGAACCGGCCATGTTAAGCTGTACAAAACCATGTTGACATGTCGGAATCAACATATCAGCTTCAACAAATAAAATGACTGCGCGGTTGGTAGCACCTGCAACACCCAACTCAAGGGACTAGGGCTATCCAACCCACCACTCTATATATGCGTATGTATATATAATATTATATAAGTTAATATGATGGGTTAGGGATGGTGACCAACTTGTGTTGGCAAGACATGCAAAATTTTCAGAGGTGTGGTGGGGCCTTTGCTTAAGCATTGAGTAAAGTTGTTTTAAGGCGATAATGACGATGACGATGACGATGACGATGACAATGGCCACAAAAGGTAGCTTTCTCTGTCACCTTCACTCTAAATTTCATAATTTACATCGTTTTCATACATTATATTTAAACATAATGTGCAATCATTACTTACACCCTAACCCAGCCATTCACTTCCTTGTTTAGAAGAATTTCTCACGCAAACACAAACACCCATATAGTAAATATATATAATATGTATTGGGTATAGGAGAACCGGTGATACCTAATTGAAAGTTCGGAGCTTTGCTTCTAGAGTTGTTTGAGAGTGAAAAGATGGGAACAAGCACGCAAGGTGCTTGTTGTTATGCCTATGAAAGTTGAGAATTGTTGATATCTAATTGAAGTCCTAAAACACGCATACATGTTAATATGTATTATATGTGTTGGGTATAGAAGAACTGGTGATTCCTAATTGAAAGTTCAGAGCTTTCCTTTTAGAATTTTTTGGGAGAGTGAAAAGATGGGAACAAGCACATAAGATGTTTTTTGTTTTGCCTATGAAAGTTGAGAATTGTTGATATCTAATTCAAGTCTCCCTAATTGAAAGTTTCAGAGCTTTCCTTCTAGAATTGTTTTAGAGTGAAAAGATGGGAACAAGCACGCAAGGTGCTTGTTGTTATGCCTATGAAAGTTGAGAATTGTTGATATTTAATTGAAGTCCTAAAACACGCATATATGTAAATATATATTATATGTGTTGGGTATAGAAGAACTGGTGATTCCTAATTGAAAGTTCAGAGCTTTCCTTTTAGAATTTTTTGAGTGAGTGAAAAGATGGGAACAAGCACATAAGATGTTTGTTGTTTTGCCTATGAAAGTTGAGAGTTGTTGATATCTAATTCGAGTCTTAAAACACGCATATATGTTAACATATATAATATGTATCGGGTATAGAAGAATTGTTGATATCTAATTGAAAGTTCAGAGCTTTCCTTTCAGAATTGTTTGAGTGGGAAAAGATGGGAACAGGCACATAAGCTACTTGTTGTTTTGCCTTTGAAAGTTGAGAATTGTTGATATCTGATTCAAGTCTTAAAACACGCATATATGTAAATATATATAATGTGTACTGTGTATGGAAGAATTGTTGATATCTAATTGAAAGTTCAGAGCTTTCCTTTCAGAATTGTTTGAGTTGGAAAAGATGGGAACAGACACATAAGATGCTTGTTGTTATGCCCATGAAAGTTGAGAATTGTTGATATCTATTGGAGTCATAAAAGACTAATGCTTTGTGAAACCCAACTTTTTAGAACCAACCATAATATGAAAATAAATTTATGTATGTATATGTGTGTGTGTGTGTATATATGGGGGGTTTCTTTAGTTCTAATGGCAACCCAAAGGCTATCTTTAAGATCAAGTCCAAGTCAACTAAGGTTTTGGTATAAATTGATAGTTTTTCTTTGTTGTTTGTAGGATTTTTTACTCGGTTATTGGACTCTTACAAGTCCGATTCCAAGCTCAAAGGTTTCTTGAATCTCAAGCCCAAGCCTGCTAGAGTTTAGCATAGATGGATAAATTTTCTTTGTTCTTTGAAGTAAATATGTCCTGATGTTAATTTTCTCCATCTCAATTTCTGATATCTACTTTTGGCTATGTGGGCAGTAGGATTTTCAGCTCTAACATTCACAAGAAATTCAGTTGAAAGGCTAAAATCCTTTGCACATCAAAAGCATTGATCACCCTGAAATTCTCAAGCCTATACGAAGATATCTCGAGACTATGGATAACCTAGAATAATGTTAAGAAAAGGAGAAATGAGAAGATATAACCAGGACAATATGCAGATGAGAAATGAATGTGGGACAAGCAAAACTTTTAGTGATCTGCCCAAGTTATGATCATGGTATCGGTAAACATCCTGCTTCCACAAAGAAGAGGCTTAAGGTTCGTTAGGTCTTTACCGAGGATTTCATATCTTGGTCTTTCTTTGTTGGTATCTTGAGAACAGTTCCTTGGTAGGCATAATCCATTAGTTCATTCGTCATAGCAAGACAAAGGATGAGGAGGAGGAAAAGATTTAGTTATCCTTCTTTGACATCAAGCAAGATGGAAAGAGGGGAATTTTTTTCTGCAACGAATCTATTGGAATTCAGATTGAATTGTTTTTCATCGATTTAAGCTTGATAATATTACCATAATATCACTGTTTAATTGTATGAATCTGATCAACAGAAACTTCAGGGTTAGACAGCAATGTGGATACAAGTAGGTCAAAAGTTAATAATCATGAAGATACAGAGAAAGTTAATAATCAACGATAATTCTTGATTGGTGATGGAGAAGAAACTGCACAAATTGCTGATGTTCTGCAACTGCAAGATGAGCTCAACGACCCAATTCGCATTAGGGACACTAATGAAACGACAGCGTTTTTGAACTTAACGACAACTTTTGCCGGCGGTTCTGATCGCCCAAAATTCTCCAGTGAAGATAACTTGTATGAACTCAGAAAGATTTGTCTTTGCTTTGCTCGGCGGCGCCTGTAACTAAACGAAGCCGCTATGCTAGTAGGCTGCTGCTCCTCCTCCTCATTTCTTCTCCTCGAAAATGTCCGCCGCCGGCGTTGATCCAACGGCTCATACCCATCAAACCGCCGGCTGAGAGTGGAGGTGGTGCTTCTTACCAGAGTGTTCATTTTTCTTGTTCTTCTCTACTGTTAACAATTTCACAGTGAAGAGATGAATATGAGAAAGTGGAAATCTGAATTTTATATAAATTGAAACTAAAAATTTATCATGTTTTATTAATGCTAATTTTTAATTATTTTAAAATTTTTAAATATTAATTGCTTTCTTTTTTATTTTTTATTTTTTATTTTCATTCTTGGCGGGCGCCTATAGACGATAGTATGCGTACAGAAAAGTCAACGGAGAACGACCATGAGTATTAATTCTCTGTGGACGAGCAACACTCGGATCAGGATCAGTGCAGGACGGATGAAGATACACGTGGCAGACACAGTGTCCAGATTGAATCGGACGGTCAGTAAGATTTTTCTGAATAGCTTACAACGTATACATGTGTAAGTGTCATACACTATATGTATCTTAATCAAGAAACTGCAGCAGGCGGTCTTAGGTTTCCTATATTGACATTTGACCAGATTTTCCTAATTAATCATATCTTCCATGCAAGTTCGCATCATATTATAAAAGTAAATAATTAATTTTTTTAATAAGAAATTATAATTTTAAATTTGACTGTAATTTTTTTAACATATTCTTATAAAAAATGGACGGTAATTTTTATTAAAAAAAAATTTAATTATAAATTTATATGTAAATTTTTTACTTAAAAAGAGGAGAACAAATACAAATTTGTGTCCAAGATATCATAGAATTGTCTAATATGGGTTAAATTATTGTATTGATAGAAAGTAGAAATGTAGTAGGTAGAACTAATACTAACCAATAAAATTATTTAATATGATTTAATTTCTGTAATGTAATCTAAAAAACTTCATATACTTTTGTTAGATTACATTACACCAACTACGATTATTATATATACTATATATATATATATATATATTGTTCTCTCATATTTGTTAAGCATGCAAATAATCCAAGTAAAGAGAATTATTCAAAGCGGGTTCAATGGACATCGATATTGTTAGCACTAACTTTTTTAACAAGGACAAAGTCAAAATATAGTATTGAAAAAGTAGATACAACTCTCGAATTCTATAACGATGAAGTTAATGGAGCGAGTAATAGTTATCCCACATCTATTAAAACATATGTTATATGTATTTAATTGGGTGAAAATTTTGAATTAGATCGTACATATTTTAAAATCTGTTGACATCTATTATACAATATTACTGTTACTTATTTAATCTAAAAAGAAAATTGATATAATATGTAAACTATCTGAATTATATTATCTTAAAGGAGAAAGTTGACAAAAAATAAATAAAAGATAAATAAAATAATTATTTACAAATATATTTGTTTTTTTTTTTAAGAAATGATCAATTATATGGTTTTTGTATAATAGTTATGGGTATTTTGAATATTAATTATATATTATAAATTGTGAAACAAATAAAAAAAATTAATAAATTAGATACTCAAAAAGATTAAAATATATAACAATTTATAAAATGAAAAATTGCTTATATGATTTAAAAAATTAATTATTTTTATATAATAACATAGCAAATTTTGGTGAAAATATTAAATGAAATTTAAATTGTCGTCTGATATTTTCTCAAATTAGTATACCATTAATCAATATCTAACTTCGAAGATTAATGTACAACGTATAAATAGTAATTCAAAAGTTGACCCATCAGAAATCATGGTTCTGATCTATATTTTTCAACATATATGATACAAACAACCATGTGGGTCACCATATAATTTTCACCACAAGTTCTAAAGGTTAATGGGGAAAGTAGAGTACAAGTGATGAATATGTAGCTTCAAAAATTGATCTACAACATACAAATAGCATATTAGTAATTAAAATAGTACTGCTGTCGTTTGACATATAGTGTACTATAAGGCTAATAAAGTTGATTTCTGGGTCTGTAAGAATTTGTATACAAGGACTAGACATAAATATATGGATAGATACAATAGCATACAATGCTTGTGAGAGTGGTCCATCAAAGAACAAATGAGACATTAATGGCAGTCACAGCATTAGACCCCTCTCCCCATTTCCTTAACACTTTGAAAAAATTTAAAAAAAAACCTCCACAGAAAAGCATTTAATGATGTATGTATTGGCGGCAAAGTTTCAAGTCAGAATTCACGAAAAAGGAAGGATTTTTAATTCAGAAATTTCTTCAAACACCTTCAATGGAAACTACTAAAGGTTGAGTCTTGTGACTTGTTGAAGACACCATGTACATCACCTTTTTATTCATGTGAATTCTCTTGTATCACACTCTTGTCTGTGATTTGCTTCAATACACATTTCCCACCCTATTTAAATATTCATCCGACCTCTGCCCCTTGCTTCTCAAGTTTCACCTCATTTACCCACTTCATTGTTTGACAAGAGAGAAAATTAAGATACAACGTACACCCACATTGAGAAAATCAAAAGCTTGAAATAAAAGCCAGAAAAAGTAGTGAAAGCTATGAAGGGTTTTGTTTGTATTGCTGCAATTCTCACTGTTCTTCTCCTTGTTCCTGCTATCTCATCTGCCAGACACATAAGCCGGCCAAGAACACGTATGGTTTTCCTCCTCCCTCTACTTAACTTCAAAGTTGCATTTATTTCAATTTTCATTCAAAACCCACTTAATTTGTAGCTCTAATTAGACTAAATATGCATGCTTTTGAGTTACCCTCATCCTTACAAGATGGTAACTCGAATTCGTATATATGATAAATGTTAATGTGACTTAATTACGAAAATATTTTACTTATATTCTGCTGAATATTTTATGTATATCCTATAAAATATTCTAATAGAAAATGCTAGTACTTTTTTCATATAAGAATCTATAACTTTACTTGTGATATATTCTCATTTTTATCATACTAGAAAGTTTTTTCTCGATGTTGTCCATGGATGTATCCACCTTATGTCTTTTCTTATTTTACTATTTACTTCATATGATGTGCATATTGTTATTGTATATGTTTTTTTTTTGTATGAACTAACAAGCAAATCATCAAACAGATCATAGGCATCACCATTCTCATGGACAGGGAAGAACAAGAGAAGGGACAGTGGCTACAGCAGAGCCAAATTACTACTACAGGGAAAGAAGGATACCTCCAACGAAGAGAAAGGGTCCGGACACGCTTCAAATCGCCGGCTCAAGCTTGCCGGACTGCTCGCACGCGTGCGGCTCATGCTCGCCGTGCAGACTCGTCATGGTGAGCTTCGTGTGCGCGTCGCTGGAAGAGGCCGAGACTTGTCCCATGGCTTACAAATGCATGTGTAATAACAAGTCTTACCCGGTTCCATGATGATCTTTTGTTTAAAAACGGTGTAGTTTTGTATCATAGAGTAGATTATCTTTTTGGGTTTTTTTGTGGATTTAATCCAATTTTATAGTTAATTGACCTTTGTAAGTTAAGAAATGGATTCCTATTATGTAATGAAGAGAGTTCTTTTCTACTTTATTTTATTTGTATTAACACTTTTCTTTATATCAATCTATATATATATATATGTATATATAATTTTATATTATATGGTAATGAAAAAGAACCCTTAAAAGCAAATTCAAAATATCAAGTTGTTTTAATCTTATATTATATGTATTTATGGTTAGAAATTCTTTTATAATAAGATTTAATGGTAAGTGAAAATATGGTTAATCCAAATTCCATTAAAAGCTAGGGAGCTTTTTGGGCTTCAAACCATATGAACAATTGAGGAAAAAGGTCACAGCCCAAAAAAGAGCCGACCCGATTTCCAAAAGCAGGAGAGCAGCAGCGAGAGCTACGGTTGAGGCAAAGTTTTTGGAGGAAGTGACTGGTTTCCATGGCACCTGAACAGGGAAACAATGAAAACCCCAAAGACTTCTTCTACTCTCCACCTCCCTGTCAACTCAAATTTTGTCTCTTTGCATTATCCAATCTGGAAAAAAAAAAAGGAAAATGCTATTTTTTTCCCTTCTTCTTCTTCTTCTTCTTCTTCTTCTTTTCTTTCTGTTCTTTCTTTTCTTCTTCTTCTTCTTCTTCTTATTCTTCTTCTTCTTCCTCCTCATCTTCTTCTTCTCTTCCTCCTTCAGTCCTCCTGGCCCCACCATTTTCGCCAAGTGGGACCTACCAGCACCCTCTGCCACAGCCACAATGCCCGCTTATTCCCAGATGCTATAGGAGGTGCGTTATGATTGCCATTCAGCCTTTTTTAAGTTTCTGTAGAACTATCAATTTTATCTTGCTTAGTCGTGTTTTGCTTTTATGCGGAACACCTACCAATATCCTTTTTCTGTTTCTTCCAAATTTTCAATTTGCTTTGCGCTGCCGGCTTTTTGAAGCATTTTGTTAATTTGTGAGGAACAGAAAAAATTTTCTACAGTGTAAAGTTATGCAAAAAGAAATCCCTTTGATTGCGCTGTTAATCTTTTCCTATTCAAAATGCCGTCTGGGTATCTCTGTATATATGCCATTATATAATTTCTTGAATTATTTCCATCTCTCTCTACAGAGAGAAAGGTGGGAGGGGGGGGGGTGGAATGATTACTAGTTGAATAATGAGAAGAGGGCATGAGTTATATGCCATAATTTCTCACCCATTTTGGTTAATCTCTTTTGAGCCTTTTGCTTTTGGTTAGAAAAGAGTGAAAAAAATCTCATTTTTAATTTTTGGTCTCCCTCATGAGATTAAGGAAACGTAGACAATGCTTTCCTTCTTGCTCTTCTCTTCACAGAGTAAAAACACCTCTCTTCTACTTCTCTCTTTACAGAGATCAGTGGAGATTAATGTTGTTAACTCTGAGAGGCTTTTAACATATATGTCACTTTTTTCATTTATGTGAATTGCTGATGTGTTTAAGTGTGATACCTTAATCAAACTCGCTGCTTGTAATTCTCTTTCGTTTTTCCTGCATTTATACTCAAAAACATCTCTCGTATACACAAACCCACATATGCATATAGGTGGTCTGAACATGTGTGTATGTAGGTTTGTGTTTGTGCATAGAGCTAGCTGCTGGTAAATCTGGTATAAATCACTTTTTAGTCTGCTAGAGTACTTTTCTAGCACGTAATCCACGAACTATCTGTGATCAAAATGTGTATGTCTTTCATTATTGCTTGCTTATAAGCCTGAATTACCAGTGAGAGTGTATATGTTGTTTGGTATCAAGTGGCTTTTGTTGTGCAATTACTCTCTTTTAAATTGTGCTTTGAAAATGTAGGTTGATGAGGATGAAGTTTACTGGAGACAAAGGAAGAGCGATGAAGAGCTGGAATGGTCACATAGTTCCACTCACGTAATATCCCAATTGGCTCAATGTTTTAGTAAGTGTGTTCACTGTGTCTTTCTGTTTGGAATCAATCAATTATCACTATATTCCTTTCCCAGCTTAATGTTGATGTACAATCATTTACAATATCTCTAACTCTGTAACTATCATGAACTATCTTGATATCTGCACTTTGTAATTGTGTACTCCTTGAAGTTGCTGGGATGCCACTGGACCAACAATTCATTGACATCTTAAAATGAAGGGAGATGTTTTAAATATTATTATTATTTGTTAAGACAAGGCTAAATAGATTTAGGTAAGTTATGAAGTTCCTTTAGTCTTTTATGAGTAGTTCCTCAATGAGTAGCGTCAAGTCTCCAACGATAAGATGAAGATAGTATAGGTTTCTCCCCTTCCTATTGAAGAACAAGAACTAGTGACTTTAATAGATCATGATGTCTTTTGTAGTTGAACATGAATAGATTATTTGGCGAAACTCGTAAGCTTTCCCTTTAGTTGTTCCGAGAGTATCACTCATACTCATTATGAACAGATGAAGCTCGTACATGTTTTCATTGAAAAGTTTGCTTGTTTGTTCATTTTCTATTAAAGTGGCTTGCTTTGATCATCTTAGATCATGCACACGCTTTCACTTTGCTCCTGTCTTCTGTCACAATAAAATCTTTTCATTAATGGATGTTTGCTTATCTTTATCAGTTTCTGGTGGTTGTAGCTAATGCTATGGTTGGACCGCGAGCATGGATAGGAGCACTTTTTAACCGCAATAGTAGACGAGAAAAGTTTCATGACTACAATTTGAGTCCTCTTCAGGTAAAACAGGAAATGTCAACTCAGTAGGCCTTTTTTTTTATTTTGGTAATTTTTCCAACTGCATGCATATCACTCATTAATATGGCCTGGGTGTATAGTACAAACTCATAGTTTCTTTTTTACTTATTTACCAGGAGCAAAGACTTCTAAGGCTTCAAGAACGATTACATATGCCTTTTGACGAGACTCGCCCTGGTCATCAGGTACTTTCTTGATCCTTACCATATCTGTAATTTCTTCCATTACTACAAAAGCGTCTAGAGAGTTATGTAATATGAATCTAATCTCCTTGATAGTTCTTCAATAACATGTTTTTATTACCAAGCCTTTGTCTAGCTGTGCTTTCTTCTGCAAAATCTCTTGGAAGTTGGTTAGTTTTTCAGTCATATATAATGTTTGACCAAAACAAAGGCAAAACCATTTCTCCTTCTCAATTCTAAATCTTAGTATTAGTTTTCATGGAAAAGTTATTGACTACATATTTCCAGAAGCCCATATCTTAAACTTTTTCTTTTTTGTCCTGTGCCTTTTCTTTTTCTCCTTTTCTTTTTCCAAAGGAGATCAACATTTTATAATTTTGACCGTGGTTCCTTACAATATATTTTTCATTGTCAGGAAGCACTTAGAACGTTGTGGTGTGCTGCCTTTCCAGATGTTGCCTTGAAAGGCATGATCTCTGAACAGTGGAAAGACATGGGATGGCAAGGTCCTAATCCATCAACTGACTTTAGGTACATGTCTTTTGATATTAAGGCTAGTCCGGGTTATACTTTATCTGGGTCCTTTGCATCCTTAACAAAAAAATAACATATATATGGTGATTTGGGAGGACTAGAAGAAAGTTCATGCGTATATTAAAATAATCATTCACTGAAATTATCCTTCTGAATCCTGACAGTTGGAGAAATATATCACATGGATATTATATGGAATTGAATAAACTACATAAAAAGATTACTTACAGTGTGTTTTATGTTGCAATTGCAATTGAGATGAGTTATCTGGGAGGTTTATGTTATTAGGTTACCATGATATAGTTTGAGTCAGTCTTCCAATAGAATCACCATTTGTTTCTGGTTTCATTCTCGTACTTATAATATAAAATTGCAATGTAGAATTTATGTTAATTGCACCTTTTGCTGGATTTGAAAACTCAAACTATTGTATAACTGCACGTCTCTCCTTAGGGGCTGTGGTTTTATTTCTCTCGAGAACTTGCTGTATTATTCGAGGACTTATCCGGTATGTATTAAGTTCTGTTGCTTGACGCTCTCAAGAAATTGCATCCTTGATTTCTTTTTGTGTCTTATTTCATTGGCTTCAATCTTTCTTGCGTAGCTTCTTTTCAGCTTTTCTAATTTCTAAATTTAAGCTGAAAATAATTTATGCATGTTACTGATTTTGCAAAAATTCAAAATGAAGGCATCTTTTCGTAGGTTATTGTTGAAGCAAGATGGCAAGCGGGCAACTTGGGAATATCCATTTGCTGTTGCTGGCATTAACGTATCATTTATGTTGATTCGTATGTTGGATTTACACTCAGGTCTGTGAATAACTTTAATGATCTAGTTCTACACCACTAAGCCATATAATGTTTCATATTCTTGCTCGTTTTTGTAGTTACAACACCTTGAATTTTAAGAAAAACGAACAGATGCTTTAACTGGAATTAACAACTCTGTATCTTTTGCAGCGAAACCAAAATGTCTTCCGGGAATCAATTTTGTTAAACTATTAGGAGGTAATAGAGGGTACTGTTTCTTATTTCAAAAAAAAAAAAAAGAGGGAAATGTTTCTAAGTATGTTATAGTACTGTAATTGAGTTTCCACTTTGCCCTTTCGGGTAATCATGAATTGGTTGTTCCTTTGGCAGAAGATGAAGAAGCCTTCGATGTGTTGTACTGTATAGCTTTTGAACTAATGGATGCTCAGTGGCTTGCTATGCATGCTTCATACATGGAGTTCAATGTACCTCTTCTCTCTCTCTCTCTCTCTCCCCCATAATATAAAGAGAAAAACAGATTTTTTCTTATTCTTTCATTATTATCTAATTCAAGCAAGTATGTTCTATTTCGGGTTACATTCCTTTTTTATGCACAAATGCTAATGAAGGGTTTATTGGCAATCATGAATCGAGGGTGATTTATAGGAAGTCAGCTCGAGTAAAGGTTTTTGTTTTCGTGTTTTGGCTGTTGGAAAAAAGTGTACTTGCATTCAACTTCATGTGCCTTTTGCTAATTATCCCATTTCTTTTTTCTTCAGGAGGTTTTACAGGCAACACGGACACAACTGGAGAGGGAACTTTCCTTGGAAGATGTTCATCGGATAAAAGATTTACCAGCGTACAACCTTTTGTATCAGTAGCTCTGTCATCAACCCGAACCCCTTTTAAAAGCCTAAAAAGTTTTCCAGAAAATTCCACATTGGAGAAAAGAGTAGTTTAGGCTTGTTGCAGGCTGTAAGATTTACGATTTTACAGCAAACGAACCCTGCAGCCAGAGAAGCTGACAGTTACCCTCACTTGATGATGAACCCTATAAAAATTTTTTGTGACTGATGCCAAAGTTTTAGCTTCAGATTAATCAAACGTCTTGCTTCTCTAAGGTTCCGAAAGTTCTTAGGTGTCCCACGTGCGCAGACCCGGGAATGAGATGCGCAAAGTACAAGTTTAATGTTCCTCCGGATGGGGCAATTTTTTCTGTCTGCTAAGATTGATGTTGCAGGATTCACTTCTAGTGGGTGTTGTGTGGATCATATTCTCATGCTGGAAGGGTTGTGTATATGTGGGAATTAGAGGAGATGCTACATAGCCATTTTGTTGCAGGATAGTTACTGGTTAGCTAATCTCTGTACTGTTTGGTGAGTGGGAAAATTTTAAGCCATTTTCTCATGTTAATTTTCTGGGGTTTAGGTGAAAGTATTGAATTCCAGTACATGATGATTAGGTGACTGACAATACACATATCAATATATATGGAAAGCTTGAAGTTGCAAGTTAATATAACTTGTATATCTTCATGCATTTTTAGATTTCTTTGGAAAAGTTTCCATTAGTTACTGATTACTTAACCATTGATGGTGTTCCATTACCGAAGATTTTGTTTATAGTTTACCTAATTTCGTTTACGATGTTTCGCTCGCAAATTTTGTCTATATTTTTAAGTAAAATAAATATTTCGATAATATTTTTTTTAATTAAAGTAATTATAATGAGATTAAAAAAAATTATTCTAATATTTTTTTATTATAAATTAAATTTTTCTATTTTTTAAATATTTATTTTTTTATTTATTAATTAAAATAGTTAAATTATATCTAAAAATAGTTCAAAATTTTAATTTAATTAATTAAAATATTAGTAAATTAATAATACTGTTAAACTTATTTTTTATTGTTATTAATTTAAGTAATTAGTAAAAATTATTTTTTTAAATGATTTAATTATTCTATTAGAAACACTAAAAATTAAATATTTGAAACAAATAGATAGTAATAAAAATATTCAATACAAACATGATGTGATTGATCAGAGTTGATCCTATCAGTGTACAAAGATAGGTTCGGTTGTATTGAATCGGATCAGTAGTTGTGAAATCTCATCCGCACATCAAAAGCACCAACTTTGATTTGCCACGTGTCGTTTCAGCGGGCGTCGGTCCACAATGGGGTCGCCCGCATCGGATGTGATACGTTCGGGACCATCCGTAATGCTAATGCCATTATTAGAAAGATAAATATCTCAACGAGTTTTCGTAAGTAAAAGAGGGGCCTTCAGATCTGACTCGCTAAAGATTGGGATATAACGACACATGGATGCATGGTGTCAGCTCATTTCAACCCTTACCTGATACACGCCACGACTATCAAACCTGACGTACACATGTATATACACGCATACACCTCTATATATACACATGCTTGTCTCCTCCAACCTCTCTAACCTAGTCTATCCAAAGAAACCAAACCTTTCAAGATTCAAGAAAAAACCAAATGGGTTCAAAAGACACAGAGACCTCTCCAGACCTAATCCTGAAAGGCCACGCAGAAATCTTGCAGCACATGTTCAGTTTTGCAGACTCCATGGCTCTAAAATCAGCTGTGGAGCTCCACATTGCCGATATTATACACTCTCACAACTCTCCAATCACCTTAACCCAAATCGCCTCCGCCATTTCCTCCACTTCCCCAGATATTACCTACCTCGGCCGCATCATGAGATTCCTGGTCCGTCGCAACATCTTCACCGTCCATCCTCCATCAGACGGCGCTGGAGAAACCCGCTACGGCCTCTCCTACAAGTCCAGATGGATTCTACATGGAACCCAGAAAACCCTAGTGCCATTACTGCTAATGGAGAATCATCCTCAGGCCATGGCCCCATGGCATTGCTTTAGCCAGTGCGTGAAAGAAGGTGGGGTGGCGTTTGAGAAGGCTCATGGGGTTGAGATTTGGGAGTTTGCTTCGAGAAATCCTGAGTTTAATAAGCTCTTTAACGATGGAATGGCTTGTACGGCTGCGATTCATATTGAGTCGATCTTGCAGGGGTATAAAGATGGGTTCGGGAGCATTGGATCATTGGTGGACGTCGGAGGAGGGACTGGAGAAATGATTGGTCAGATTGTGAAATCCCATCCGCACATCAAAGGGATCAACTTTGATCTGCCACATGTGGTTTCTACAGCGCCTGTTCATCATGGAGTGTCACATGTTGGAGGTGACATGTTCCAAGCCATTCCAAATGCTGACGCCATCATCATGAAGGTAGTTATTCTTAAGATTCCAATGATTTATCTTATAATATATCTAACTATACAGACACAAATATACGTTCATTTATGCAGTGGGTTTTACACGACTGGGGCGATGAAGATTGTGTGAAAATTTTGAAAAACTGTCGAAAATCGGTACCACCCAAAACGGGAAAAGTGATTATTATCGATCTTGTTCTACGACCTGATCGAGATGACACACTGAACGATTTAGGGTTTGCGTTTGATTTGTTGATGATGGCTCATAGCTCCGGTGGAAAGGAAAGGACTGAGCTTGAATGGAAGCAAATATTAGAAGGAGGAGGCTTTCCCAAATTCAAAGTCATTACCTTACCAAGCACAATGTCTATCATTGAGGCCTATCATGATTAACATATATATAGATATATAAATTATGATTATATATATATATATATATATTGTGTGTGTGTGTTTTTTTTTAATGGTTAATTTTTCATTTGATGCATAATTGAACAAACTACACTTGTATTTTTATTTTGTTGATGGGTATAAAACTAAATTAAAATTATATTTATGTAATTTTACATCTAATTTTCTCTTGTGTGTGTGTGTGTGTATATGTGTGTGTATATATATATATGTTTGAGGACTAATAAAAAATATATGGGTAGATAAAATTCACACTACTACTTTTGCTTTTTTTTTTTTTTAGCTAAATTCACCAAGAAAATAGTTCTTTCATTTGTATAATTTTTGTAACATTAAAGTAATTGTTTTTACTTTATACACACACACACACACACACACACACACACACACACATATATATATATATATATGTATATGTCCAAAAAAATGTAGGTGGTGGAAATTCAAAAGGGCCTAATTTATTTGTTGGGTTTGGGCTTTGTGGGTCATTGACCCAAAGAGTGGCCTATATGTTTCTCTTCTTGAAGTGGCATGGGCTACCTTAATTTTAATTACCCATTAATTAATTGAAAGTTAAAGACATTAAAATATATATATATATATAGTCTTGGAAATGGATTTTTCATAAAATAATAATGGGTTTTTTTTTCCCAATTAAAGGGCCCATTTTTTTTTAGGGCACAGTCCAATCCTTAAACTACAATTTATGCTTATATATATATATATAGTCTTGTTTGAATATTTTAAAAAATAGTTCAAAAGAAAAGTTTTTACTAATTAATTAAATTAGTATATTAATAAATTAATAATAATATTAAGTATTCTTTTTATTATTAATTAAAATTATTTTTTAGAGTATTCAAATATATTGTGTTGGAAAAGCTTCAAAGTGAGTGAAGGCTTTAGATGATGTGAAAGTGGATGATGATGAAGCATGTGAATTTGTTGAAGTGGCATACAACCAATATATGTAGAGGCCCACATTGACTTAATATACATACACCCAAGCATGATGGGTTAATTTGGATATTTGTTGGTTGTTGCATTTAATTTACATGTCTCAATTTATTTTACACCATGTATATTTTTTCAAGAACCATTTTGTCTAAGAGACTAGAAATGTGAAAAGGGTTTTTTTTTCTTTTTTCTTTTCCTAAGGAGTTTTGGGTATAAAAAATCAAAGTGGAGAGCATATTGATTGCACTCAAAAACTAAGTCTCTAAGTCAATGCAATTAAGCCCCTTGTAAATCCATGCCTCCATGCACATGCTTGCTTTGGAAATTTATGGATACACACACACACATATATATATATATATATGTATTTGGTTTAATGGTTAATGGTTGTTGATTATTTTCATTCAAATTACTTTTTCTAATTTTATAGAAAATAAGTTACTTACATCATCATAAGTTTTTTGGGTAATTGATTGTCATGTTTCTTTCTAGCTCTTAGATGCATGATCTAAGTTATGGGACATTTGAAGATTGTAATACCCAATTATGTATTTACATATAAAGATATATATATATATATATATATATGCATAAAATCCATAAACCAATAAGATATGTGTTCATGCATGTTAGAGAGAGAGAGAGAGAGGATGAGATTTGTCTTCCATATGGTAGAATAAGGAGAGGGAAATATGTGCTTATAAAATAAATAAATAAATAAATAAAATAATAAAAGAAAAGAAAATACAAAATATAAAATAAATAAAAATGAATATTCACATATCCCAAAATGAATTACAATTCAAAATATCTAAAAGAAAGTAGAAGAACAAGAAATATATGATTATTTTGGTAATTGGACAAATCAAATTATCATTAAACCAAAGATTAATTACTAAATTAAATTATCTAATTGTTCTTTTTTTAAAAAAAAAAATTAATTA
>NW_019014014.1:9904-26727 GCF_000150535.2 Carica papaya | reverse complement strand
ATTCGTTTATGTTTTTCCATCTTACCATCCTTCAATAAACAGTTTATCAAATGCAAGTATACACAAAAATCCATCCAATTTATAGATTTTAAACCAAATGGACTCATGAGACACACACACATTTATTCAATCATAGAATTGCAACAGAGATTAGATTTAAAAACTAAATTTATTCATAATATGTCTATAAAATAACATTGCATGCATAAAATATATTACAACAGGTCTTACTTAATTGAAGAATTAAAAAACAACTTATATGCGCGAGCAAATCAACTTCAGATGACTAGAAAATAGAGATGGGTTGCCTCCACTATCAACAGTGGGTTTCAATTTTGTTTTTGTTAAACTAGTGATTTCTGAAAGTAGATTTGTCGTTGAAGTTTGCATTAAATGAAGCTAGACCCTTATAAGAACCTAAATGAACCTTAAAAATAGAATTAATGTAAGAATTAAAATTAGAAAAGGGAAAGGAAGGCTAACATAACTACACTGTTCAAAGGTGCAACAGAAACAAAGCCTTGTTGAGCTTGATTGTTTCAAAACGGGAGCTGGGGATAAGTGAATAGCTTAAGAGGAACCTAAACATCATTGGAAAATTACTAGAAATGGCTTACCTCTCAGAAAGACGGGTCTACATACCTCTGCACCCTTATAGCCTTTCACTCACTTCCTCCCGATTCACCCTTTATTTTCACTTTTGCACTCTCTCTCACATTTAGTTTTTCTTCTACTCACTAAAATGTCCACTGCTTCTCAGTTTCCTTTTTTCCTTATAAAGGAATAGAAAGGAGTCGATGGCAGAACCCAATGATGAGTTTCTATGTTCATTACCACTGCCGGATCACAACCATGTGATCTTAACCATGTGATGAAGGATCAGGTGCCTAGGAAGATACTGGCATGCACAGGCTAGGTATCCTCCTTCCAGCTTGTTTTGCCCAAAATGGTCAGCCATTCTCCTTCATCACACGGCTGGGATCACATAATTGTGATTGTGATCCCAGTTGTGATGTAAATAATGAAAGATAAAAATGAAGTGACAGATTAACTCCCCTGGTTACTTGACTTGGAGGTGGGATACATTGGAAAACATCACTTTTTGAGAACCACGAAATGTGTTGCCAGGTGATATAAGCCTTGGGCAAGGCTTATATGGGGAATGACACAAGGTCGTGTCAGGCATGCATTACTCCATTGAGGTTTAAGTGCCTCAAATTCAAGCACCATATCTTGTGGATATGGATTAACCTCGATTTGAGATAGTAATTTGCCTTGGAATTCTAGCCTACTCATAGATACTGTTAATTAGCTTACTTGGGTCTTCAAATTTCAAATGCTTGCTCTTTTTTCTTGTTGAAATTATTGTATTTTTTGAGGTACTGGTTGTTGTTGTAGACGCGGTCTTGGATGATATTGTTGGAAATCTTATTACTCTGCTCCATAGCAAAAGTTAGGATGATCCCTCCATCCTTGATTATAAGTGTTGGAAAATTTATCATATCTTCCTTGCAGCTAGCTGGAGAATCCTCCAATTGCATTAACTTGGTGTTGGTCACATCATCTTCAAGTATAGGACATATTTTTGTAGGATGTCGAGGATGCGCACAAATTCCACAAACCCTTGACCGAGGGTTATTATCTGCAACCATATTTTTCACCAAATGAGTTAGTTTAGAAATGTGGGATCCAAGATAAGAAATACATTCCTCATTCACCCCCATTGGGGTGTCTCATCAGCTCCCTTAAAGTTTCTTTCTTGGCCATCTGCTCTATTTGTACTTTTATCTTGATGACTGTACTGCTATTTGTAAGAACTGTGTCATGCTGACACATTTTTCTCTTTAGTTGAGTATGTTTCCTTAAATTTTTTGTGGTTTTCTAGATTTTTGAATCATAAAGAAGAGATTCTCCACGATTAGTCCTAGTAATAAAAAGGAAAAATAATTAGTTAATCTCAATTCTCTGGCAACAGTGCCAAAATTTGATGAGTGCCGAATCTACTAAATATAAATTGCTAATTAATCACTAAAATAATATTGTAGTAGTGGTAAGAAGGGTCAAAACCATAGGAAATTGAAAACTAATTTTCTTTCTCGACTAACAAGTAAAAAGCAAACAAAGGGGTTTTGTAGAATTCAATATGCAAAATATAAAATAAATAATGAGTAGAATAATATTAAACAAACTCTTGGCCGCAAATTAAAAGCTAAAACAATTATAAAAGAATTCCTAGTCAACAAAATAGCTAGCTCCAATAACGTAATTGATCATAGATGTAAGAGTTTGTTTTACCCGAAATATGGCAAATCAGTTATAGTTGTCAAAAACGTTCTGAAAATAATTTGTTCCTTATTCTTAAACCAACCGTGAAATATTCGTTAGTTGGTTCTTCGCTGTCAAGCAGTCCTGGGAACATCCACAAGATTTAACTTATTAACGACCTTGAGAGCTAAAAGGACCTGATTCAAGTTGTCGGATTCATCCGTGTGAACCGGTCAACTAGACTATTTACGTCCTTAATGCGGCCTTGATCGCTACTTGGTGATAGAACCACTCAAACAATTATGAATTTGAGGGGTTCGACTAGCTGCCTGCGGTTTCTCTTCTCGTATGATGGGCCCTATTCAAACTTTTTCAAAACAACAAATATATATTGGTGTAGGAAGTAAATAAATATCAGCTCTAAAATAAAACTCAAATTAATTTGATAAAATCTCACAAATACATTACTAGAGTTTGCTTGATCTATCAACTAGGAAAAGGAAAAAAAATCAATCACTTGTGGTGGATTTTTTAACACAAATGAGTTCTTGGAAAGTATGAGAAAGAAGAAAGATGAAGAAAAAATTGTAGACGCAGCAGAAGCTGTTGTGTGCAGCATTGGGAAGAAGAGAGACGATGATTCTACTTTGACAGCTACCCTCTTTATAGGAAAGGAGTTAAAGTTTTCTTTTTTTTTTTTGTTGATTAGGATCATTTTCCTTGATTTTTTATATATCCCAAGCCTTCCAGAATATTTTCTCCTTGATTTTCGACCCCAAATCTTGGCTTGAATAATATCTTTTTTACATATTTGAAAATCACGCATTTTATTTAAATCTGCTGTTGTGCACGACTCTTAGCTTGCCCAATGCTGAGTTGTCTGGGGCAGGACCCAAGCTTTGTCTAAGGCATGTTTCTGGGCTGATGATTCTTTTCACGAACTCTTCCTTTTTTCATTTTGTTTTTTCTTGTTTCATCCTTATATCATGTACTGCAACAAAACATAGAAAATAAATCGGCTTAGATAAAGTATCATCAAGTTTAACAACCCAAAAGTGGGTGATAGTGATGTTGTTTTTAGGCACAATCAAAATTTATATAGTTTTACAATGTTTTTTCAATTTTTAAAAGATGAGTTCTATGGGAATTCAAAATTCTAGATGAAGATGGTGAGTACTATTGGAACATGGAGCTCAAAAGAAAAAGTGAACTAAGGAAAATGAGATAGATGAAAATAGCTTTAAATATTTTCTGCTAATTATTTTTTAACCAAGTCTACCCTCTTTATATGTCTTTACCATACTGTACATAAATATGTATGTATAGTTATTATATTGATAATTGATTAAAATTACATAATTAAGTATTAAATGCTTGAGAATATAATTAAATTTGTTGATAAAACAAGTATGATGCCATAAATTTTTGTTGAAAACTTTTAGAAACAAAACTAAGATGATCACAATCAGTTAATAATTTTTTATTTCAAATTTGTGATTTAAGAATAAAAATTGTATAACAAAAATTAGCTAATTTTTGTTATTCAAAACTACAAATGTTTCATGTTTTTTATGCACACATATAGTATAAAAAAGTATGTGGAAAAGTTGAATTAATTTTTTTATTTTGTCATAATACTACTATATTAGACAACTTCATCAAAATCCTTACAAGATATCAAGATTTTGATTCGGTGGAAATTTGTGATATGCAACTGAATTTTTTTGTCTTCAAATGTATTTGTTATTTTCAAAGAAGTGATAGTTTATTAAACAATTTAATATTTTTCCTAATATTCAAAAGTCTTTACTTCATGAAAAATGTGATCATTAATTCTTTTTTTGTTAAGTATGAATGCTTGATCAACATGCTAAACTTTTTATTTTATCTGAAAATTCTCTTTGTTTCTTTGCATTGATTGAGTGGTTTTTATTAATTAATGTGATACATTTGTTTATTTATTTTAAAAAATTTACTATACTTTACAATAATGTCATTAGTTATTTTAATGTAATATTTTAGTTTTAATCATATATTTATATACCAATATATAAAAATCGATTAAAATTTAATATCAAAGACATGATCTAAATGTTAATAAAAATTCTAAAATACCTTTTAACAGCCTACATAGTGTTATATAAAACATATACGTCGATAATGATAACATTTTAAACTGTAAATTAAAAGTTTATATGGTCATAACATTGAGCATCTTGTGAGCTTTTTAAATGATTATATCCTCATACAAACTTTACTTTGTAATATTAACCTAACTTATTACTGATCCTATAAGTTTAATTAATATGATACATTTGTAAGTTTTTTGAGTTAGATTTAACTTATTATTGATCTCCTATAAAATTTTAAAAGATAACTATACATAAAAAAGATTATTCCACCACATGTTCTATTAGAGCTTAAAAATGAAAAATTCATCCTCCTTAGAAGCTTTTCTATTCAAGTAATTAATTTGTCCTCTCATTCTCTTAGCTCACAGTCAACTTTTTTTTCCTCACATTATGTTGTCTCTTCATTTTCACCTCAATTTTTAGCCTTAAGACTAATTTTTTGCCTCAATTTTTTCCTCACGTTATGTATAAATGGATGTATATATATATAAAAGATAGAATTATCAATTAATATTAAGTACGTGAGATTGGTGGCATAGAGATGCAATTAGCAATTCAATGTGTACTATTCCAATATGTTAGGTCTTGTTATAAAATAAATTGTTATTAAGATACTGATAACTTATATAACTTTGTGATATAGTTTATTTATTTGAGTATCTGTCATTTGTCACACGACTTTTATAGATAGAAAGAATACGTATAAGATCTCATTTTTGTATGGAAGTAAAAAATCATTCAATTTTTCATTTGTCCCATCACTTTTATGGGCAGAAGGACTACACATAAGATCTCCTATTTGTATAGAAGTAAAAAATCAAATACTGCAACCTTGCTGTAAACCTAAACAACATATCAAGACTCATTGGTGGAAAGCAATAGTTCCATCGGGGTAAATTCATTACCAATACAAGGTATTAAAAAGATTGACTCTTCCACCTCCACAATACTAGGGATTTCAAGCTCTATCATGATGGTTTGACTAATAAAATGAGGAGGTGCCCCGATCGGCCTTATGAGAGGTAAGTATTTATCATTATGTTTGTTATATATGTATATATTAATGTACAAATCCACTACATGTTATGCTGAGTAATGTGTATATATGTGTTTCGAAAGGATAAACAGTGATGTTAATGAAGAAATGGCAAGTCACAAAATTTGCAGAGGGTGTACAAGAGATCCAAAATATAGAATGCACATCTTGTGTCTCCTTTGGTTGCTATAAGTGTTGCTTTAAGGATTGTTAGTCCCACACCTGCATTAATTATATGCAAAATGCACAGCCCTAGTCGAGTTTTTCTTGTTTATAATCCAAAAACAAATATATGAATTTGCTCTTCTAAAAAATTTTTTAAAACAAAAAACATGGACAAAACAAATTATATATTCATTTAGGTAATTTCTGTAAAATTAGGTTTACAATTTATTTCTTATGGAACATAAAATTAGATAAGAATCCAATTAAATTACATTTTTCCTCTATATTCAATAAAGTATCCAAAAATAAAGAAAATTAAAACAATATTGTGTTAATGATAATACAAATAAACTAGGATCATGTCTATAACCACTATGTGTTACATTGTGTAAAAAAAATTTAACATAAATAAAATGAACACAAAAAAATTGATAAGAAGGATCCCTCAAATGTAAAATGTTGGCTACAAGTTTTCGGTAACATTAGGTGTGTACAATTCTAGGGACTTGAGATATAGTAGTTTTGTTGCATGGGTAGATCAGGCTCTATTATATTTTAGCATGATAACTTCTATAATTATCTTACAAAATTATCTCTTAACAATTATCTTAACAAAATTATCGCTTAATTTTCAAAATAAATGGTTAATAAGTTCTTCAGCACAAAGATTAAATTCAAAAGTAAATTTTATTCAAAGTTATTCATTTTGTAATAGAATGTCAAAATTCGGCACAATTCCTCCCTTGTGTTTACATTTCTGATTACTCTCTTGGACACTTCACTGTTGAGACATCAAATCTTTCAAAAATTACATATTTCTCCTAATTTTAAAAATCTTCTTCATTTTAGTCATTTTTTAAATTAAAGATTTTTTTTTTCAATTCAAGCTTTTTCAATTTAACCCTTATATCAATTTGCTTTTATTTTTCTTAATATTTGAAAATTTAATATTAGTTTCTTGGAAAATTTAAATTTTTTAGGGTTAGATTAAATTACTATTTTCTGAAAATTTGGCTTTTGGTATTTTTAAACATCACGGTCTATTATTGGAAATTATTTTCATTAAAATTTTCCTTGAAAAGTATACATGCTTTTCAATTTTCGAATTCTAGGATAATTATTTTTTCCGGGTCGTTACATAGAATATTATTGTTATCAACTTATACTTTTATATTACACTATACTTTGAGTAGGATGTTAAAAAGTATTTTAAAATTTCTATTAACAGTTAGATCATGTTTCCAAAGCTAATTACTAACTGATTTTTATATATTGGTATATTAATAAATGGTTTAAATTAGAGACATTACATTCAAATAACTAATCATTTTATCGTAAAGTATAGCCGATGTTTTTGAGTAATCCAACGTTGTACCTTATGCGTGGCAATAAAGTTCTATCATTATCTTAATAAAGTTGTCTTTTACTTTGTAAAAATAAATTATGAATAAGTTCTTTAGCACATAGATTAAAATTGAAAAGTTAATTTTATACAGTTGGCGACCATAAAATTAATCAAACCATATTTTTAATTATTTTATATATATTAAGTAAGATATTGAATAAATAAAATAAAATCATCTCTCAAATAGCAATAGATCCTTCATTTAGGTCAAAGATTTCAAAAATCAAAATCACATTCCAGATACTCATAGATTCTTCATCTATATTTAAAGATTTTGTAAACTATAGTATAAAATAAAATCTATATTTTTCACAACCTATATAAAATACTCAACTGTACATCATCTATTATCCCATCACATTTCAATTGTTCTTCAATAAAACTTAGTCCTCTTGATTGGTGTAAAGAAGAAGTATTGCAAAAGCTTTGTGTACCACAACTTACGTAACCTCTCAAGTTATTCATTATAAATTAAATTCAAAGGTACGCACTAAAGCTCTATTCCTTAAAAGAAAAAAAAACAAGCTTCTTTTTGTTCTTCTTAATCTTCAAGCACATATATAAAATCTAGATGTCTGATGTTAATATTTTTCACTGTCCAATCTTGGGTCATAAGGCTTAAAGGAGGAAACTTTGTCTTCTTCATAACAACAAAATCTAACAGAACTCAAGACCATGTTGCTTTGTTTTTACTCGATAAGGCTTCACTTGTGCTACCACCATTGCAAGGATTTATGTACCATGCGTTGGAAGATAACACATGTATCCAAATTCCAATTAAGAGTGGTGATCATGTTTAGGCAAGTATCTCATTTTCTCTCACCATTATAACCGTTAAGGCTAGGGCAACAAAAGGAAAACAAGTATTTTGTTTTATATAATTGTAAAAAATATATATCAAGGTTTGCTATGTTATATAATATATATGATAGTTATTACAGAATCTTAACTTTGATTAATAATATAGTTAAACTTGACATATATATGTACATATATGAATATTAACCTTGATATATATATATATATGTATATGTATATATAATACTTAATATTCCTCTAGTTATCCAATTAATTAACCCAATTTAATTATATTCAAACTACCATTAAGCCTATTTTCGTACATCTTAAATTTAAAAATTACATCCATAAATTCATATAAAATACTTTATATTCCTTTAGTAATTCAACTAACTGAACCAATTCAATTATATTGGAAACTATGATTTAGCCTATTTTAGTAAATTATAAGTTTACAGTTACATCTATAAATTCTTCAAAATTATCACACATCAAATATTGTCTTTGCTTTCGTAGCGATATTATGACCAGAGGGGCAAGCAATACACTTGCTGAAAGCAAATCCACAAGGTTTGGGAAGAGCAACAATAAGGACATTACATGTATAACTGAATGATTTTGTACTTCTCTATAAATAAGAGATCTTGTTGGTATTCTTTCTAGCCATACAAGTCGTAGGACAAATGACAACATGAATGATTTGTACTTCTATACAAATAGAAAATCTTGTAAGTATTCCTTTAAGCCATAAAAGTCATGGGACAAATAACAAACTGATGATTTTGTACTTCTATACAAATAGGAGATGTTGTAGGTATTCCTTCTAATTATAAAAGTCATGGGACAAATGGAAAACTGAATTATTTTATACTTCTATAAAAATAAGAGATCTTGTAGGTATTGTTTTTAGTCATAAAAGTCGTAGGACAAATGATAGATACTCAACCAAGAAAACTAAGCCCTTGGATGCTATTTTAATATGAAAAGTGATTTGTTTCACTTGTAAATGAGATGAGGAAATTCAAAGTTTATTTATTTTTATAGTTGTTTCATATATGTAGAGCTCTTATGATTCACCATGAAGAAATGCATTTGAAATACTAAATTAGAAGCTAACCATGTAAAATTATAAAAGTAAAAGTAGATGATTTTATTACAAGACTTAACGTTTTGCAATAGTAATCATTGAATTATTAATATGCCACAACTCCTACATAGTTAATATTAATTGATATTTTCATCTTATCTATATATATTTATACATACATACATCCATTTACTTCTAGTAATATTTTTTTTTCTTTTAAATAAGAACTTTATAGATTGGATAACTAGAGTAGCAATCATAAATGTTCAAAAAACGTCCACAACCAATATAGAATGTTATTATTATGAAATTATATTTTCATATTACACTGTACTTTGAGTAGAATGTTAAATGGTATTTCAAAATTTTCATTAACAATTAGCTCATGTTTCTGAAGTTAATTACTAACCTACTTTTATATATTGGTATATAAATAGAAGATTTACAACTAAAGACTTTGTAGTAAAATAACTAATCACATTAATATAAAGTATAGTAAATCTTTTAGATGAAACAAACAAATGTATCACATTAATTAACAAAGACCACATAACCAATAAAAAGAAACAATAAGAATAAAGGGATGAAATAAAAAATTTGGTGTGTTGATTAAACATTCATACTTCAAAAAAAAAATTAATGATCACATTTTTCTTAAACCCAAGACTTTTGAATATTAGGAAAAATATCCAATTTTTTAATAGACTAATTTTTTCAAGAAATAACATATGTATTTGAAGATAAGAAAAAAATCCAATCACATATCACAAGTATATACTAAATCAGATTCTTGATATTTTTTAAGGATTTTGATAAAGTTCTCTTATATAATAGTATTATGACAAAATCAAGAGGAGAATAAATAAGCTTGTAAATAATTAAGACTAAAATGGGAAGAAAATAAAACAAAAGATATTAATAATAATACTTAATTGTTGGGGTTGGGCTAATAGCCTAAAATAGTGAATGACACTGAATAAGGAATTTAATTGTAAAATACTTGTGGGTTAAATGAAATTAAGATATACCTCTAAATTGGTAATAAAAAGGGAAGGAACAACAAAATAAGCTAATTTTGGGAGGTTAAAATTCGAATATAAACCTTGTGGGTTGAAGGTCTAACTATGGAGTTAGGTGGGAAGTGCCAATTTAAATGTTTAAAATTTTAAAGAACGAAAAATGTGTAATACAAATAAATCTAGGAAAGGAAATCATAACGAAAGTGAAATAAATCTTAAACAATATATTTTTAATAATAAACTTCTAAATATAATTAAGAGTAACCGATATAATCCCAACCATAACAAATACTAAAGAGGAGTGTGGTCGTGAGAATGCTCGCGCCTGCAAGAAGTCCCACAATTGCGAAGGAAAAAAATCATGCAGGGAACAGGTTTTACCTATTCCCAAAAATGAAACCGCAAGCAATTCCTCTTTGTTTCCTATTTTCTCTCAAATAGGAAAGTCCAAGGACATACAAGATGGGCTTGGGGAAATAGGAAACCAAATCCGATTTCCCATAAGTCCAATTACAAGAAGTCGAGCCAAGAAGTTTCAAAATACTTTGATGGTAGTCGAATCAACCAAAATAAAATCATAATTAATCAATAAAATTGAAACATAATAGTGGTAAGAAGGGTGGAATCCACAAGGAGTCGAAAGTTGATTTTGTTCCTTGATCAATAATGGGAAAGTAAATAAGAGGGGGGGGGGGGTTTTAGAGGACTAATTACACGAAACATAAAATGAACAATAAGTAAAATGAAGATTACTGAAATCTCAGCTACAAGTTAAAATCTAAACAATTATAAAGAGGATTCTAGTTAATGAAATAGCCAACTCCAATAACGTAATTGATCATGCATGCAAGGATTAGTTTTATTTAAAATAGGACAAACAAGTTATAGTGGTTAAAAATGTTCCGACTACTAATCTTTTCTTATTTTTAAACTTGCCAAGAAATGTTCATTGATTAGCTTTTTCACTATCAGGCAGTCCTAAGAATGTTCATGGGATTTAACTTGCCAATAGTCTTAAAAACTAGAAGAACCTGATTCAAGTTGCCAAATTCATTGGCGTGAACTGGTCACCCAGATCACTTACCTCAGTGTGGAACTAATCGCTGCTAAGTACTATAGTCACACAAATAATTATGGATTTAAGAGATTCGACCAACTATTTACAGCTTCTAGACACGTTCAACAGGCCCTATCCAAACGAATTCAAAGTGACAAGTATATGTTAACAAAACAAGTAAATAAATACTAAGGATTGAACAAAACATGAATAAAATCAATTAGATCTCACAAATACATCACTAGAGTACACCAAATCTTAATTAAGAAAAAAATAAATAAATCAGCCACTCATGGTGGATTTTTTAACATAAGTGAGTTCTTGGAGAGTAAAGAGAAGAAGAAAGATGAAGAAAAAAATTGAAGAAGCAGTAGAAGTTGTTGTGTGTGACGTCGGGAAGAAGAGAGATGATCCTTCTACTTTGGTAGCTGCCCATTTTATAGCCATCGGGAGTCCAAGGTTTTTTTTTCTTTATTTTTGAACCTGTTCCTTGATTTTAACATATTTATATCTTTCCATAATTATTTTATCATGATTTTTGGCCCTTGGATCACGGCAGGGAGTATATCTTCTCAAATATTCAAAAAGCCTATTTTTTTAAGTGCACTGCAGGTGGACACGCAAACCTCGGGAAAGGTTTATTTTTATTGTGCACGATCCTTTTAAATTTAAATGTTGCCTTGACCTTGGCTAAGGCTTAGCGGGTCATAACTTGGGTCCCATTTTGCTAACTTGGCTGCAAGCCATGCAGTTCGATTTTTTATTTTTGAAAAATAGCTATAGTTCCTAAAAGATGGTTATAAGTATTCAATTTTTGAAATATCCCATTTGGGTTATTTGAAATGATAGAGATAGATGAGAGGGTATGAGTCAAAAATTACTAGAGGTGCGTTGAAGGGTTTGAGTCAAAAATTGTTAGAGGTGCATGTGTAGTGTAACTAACCTTTGGCAAGGCCAGTGTATCTAAAGTCATGTGGTAGATATAAAACTAGCTATTTAGGGTGTCTAGTGCAGAATGCAAGGTACTACTTCCCCCATACTTAAACTACACATTGTCCCTAATGTGTTGTAAGTTTAAGAGAAGGCAATGAACAACAGAAAGTAGAATAGAAGATAAAATGGCAAAATAAAACTCTTAAGTAAAGTAGAGAGAAGAAGACTCCCATGTGTTCATCTGTTGTGAATTTACATGTTTAAATGTCTAGTTTGGGCGATAAATTGTGTTAGGGCATCAACTTTCTCATGTGGATGTGCAGCAGTGTGTGGTCCATGAATTCTTTAAAGTTGGGCAGTGGAGGAGCTGGGGTGACTTGTGCTTGGCGCTCGTGCTGTTTTTTGTAGATGCTTCTATCATGTGGCATAAGAGGTCCATTTGGCGTAAAACAGGGGAGGCCATCTTTCAATTCCAGGAGGCCCATGTTATCCAAAGACCAAAGATCAAAAAGTGCTTGAGGGCAAGTGATATGTAGGTCCGTCTCATCACCATCAAACTGGGTGGTGAAGGTGACGATTCTGGTGAAGACTGAGCCTAGGATTAATGACTGTCGAGAAGGGATAACATTGGCAAATTGTGATATGAACTAATACCCTGGGTTCACCTGGCATTGCTGGTACATACACAAAAAAAAGTATATCTCTATTTTAGAAATTATGCTTAGTGCATCCCTGCTACCTGAAAAAGAGTTAGAAAAAATTGTTGAATGTATTTCATGTATGGGTCACGTAAGTAGAAATATTTAGACTTGTTGGGGTAATATGTATCGGAGTGGTTGAGGCAGAATTCATAATAGACGGTGGCTGGGTCAAAGTCTTTGCAAAAATCGTAGTATGGGTGTTCTGCTTCTCGTTCAAAGAACCCAAATGCATCATTAAATTTAACAATAGAGAGTCAAAAGTGCTTGCCTTGGAGACAATAAGAGATGAGGTTTGGGGTGTGGAGATTGAATTTGGTCAGCTTGTAAAAGTGAAAGGTGGTGTAAAAGTCCTGACCAGTTCGATGTAGACAGCGACATCCACCGCAAAGAAGTTGGCCCAGCCAATTACGTAGACTAGATTCAAAACACCCATTTTGATGCTAAGAGTGTCGAGAGTGGGATCCTGTACAGATTTATCAGGAACAATGAGTAGTTTCTAGATTTCCTCATATCATTCTTTTTCTATATTATTTTGGTTATATATGTATATATTAATGTGCAAATCTACTACATGTTATACTGAGTAATGTGTATATATGGGTTTCTAAAAGATAAACTGTGATGCTGATGAAGAAAGGGCAAGTCACAAAATTTGTAGAGGGTGTACAAGAGATCCAAAATGTAGAATGCACTTCTTGCATCTCATTTGGTTGCTACAATTGTCGCTTCAAGGATTGTTAGTCCCGCACCTACATTAATTATATGCAGAATGCACACCCCTAATCTTCCCTAATCATTACTTTGGTTAATGATTATACATATTGGATGTTTTATCTTTCAGACATTATGTTGACTATACATAAAATCCAAACTGCATGATCATTTTTTTTATTAACAGCTTGCTATGTTGGCGGTAGCATCTGCAAAGGCTATAGGCATGGAGGTGGTGGACAACAAGGCTCTCTAACTAGCCGTCATTTGTTCAGGTTCTGTGATGGCCATGCACTGGATGCTCATATCAAAAGTACTTATTATTGTATGATGGGTGATAATTATATTTGAAAATTTGTGTTTGGAATTTAGATTTTGGAGAAGAGAAAGAAAACTTTTTAGAATTGATGAGAGAAGAACTAAAGGATAATAGAGGATATATATATATATATATATAAATATATGTATATATGTATATTCTTTTTCTATCTCAAAAATTCTCTAACAATAATGTTACATATTATTTAAGTAGGCATATTTATATTTATAAAATATGTACATATAAAGTATATTTAATAGAAGTGTGAAGTATCCTTGAATTTATTTTTTAATTTATCATAATTTTATTATTTAAGAGAATTTTACTAAAATTCCTAAATGAAATAAAGAATCTAATTTAGTATAAACTAATGATATACTATTAGCTTTCTTTTAAATATATGCATATACTATTTTTTGAAAAATAATGATTTATTAAAGAATTGGATATTTTTTCTAATACTCAAAATTCGTAGGTTCTAAAAAAATGAGATCATTGAATTTGTTTATAGATAAAAGATAAAATTATTAAATAAATTGGTAGTATGCCACTACCAAAGAATGATAAATGGTTAAAGATAGTCTCAGCCTAAACAATTAGTATATCCTATATAAATGG
The DNA here is from genome assembly GCF_000150535.2 of Carica papaya. The sequence continues at coordinate 12,481 of NW_019014014.1, read as the reverse complement.
TAAAACAAGTAAAAAAAATTTTCTTAATGTTCTATTGAAGTGACTATAAATTCTCAACTATCACTAAAAACTATATCTGTTACATAACTTCTTATTACTCTTTTAAAAAAAAATTTCTTTCGATGGGAAGAATAATAATGCTCATTAGTAATTCAATCTAATATGCTTAAACTAAGCGTATTGGATTCATTTATCATATTTCGTTAAAAAATAGTAAATGGACAATTATATATAAAATTTAAATCAATAGATTATCAATATTGTTGGAAGGCTCATAAATAGATATTCAAGCTTGTTTCGATGCTCTCAATGAATAGAAAAGCTTGAAATAATAATATGCAACATTACGATAAATTTTAAGAGCATTTTTCTTAGGAGTTACAAAAACCAAATTCCTGAGTTGATTGTTTTCCACAGAAAAAACTTCACCAGCTCTATTTCATATTCCTCAAACTTGTAATATAATATCTTGTTAAACTTAATCTTGTATGGATCAGGAACAAACATATCAAGTTTGTTCTTCTAGTGAAGCTCCTAGTGAGATGTGAGAAGGAAATTGAAACCATTCAGCTGCAGTAATAATTTTAATTTTATCCATATATTTAGTATTTATCATAAAGAAAACCATCCAAGAAAAATACATCTACAATAAAATTAATGGAAAAGGATTTTGGAATGGATGGCACAAATGAAGGCTTACCGAGTGGGAACGAGTGCAACATGGTCTTGGGTCCTGTAAGCTTTTACTGGTATAAATCTTCTCCAAAGTTTCCTCCTTTAAATGTTATGACCTAATTTTTAGATTGTAGAAAATATTAACATCGAATATCTAGATTTTATATTTGTGTCTGAAGATTATGAAGAATGGAATGATACTTTTTCTTTTCTTTCTTCGAATGAATGGAGATTAAGTGCTTACCCTGAAGTTTAATCTACAATAAATAACTTGAAAGGTTATGTAGGCTTTGAAAAACTAACTTTTTGGTATACTTCTTTGTTGCACCAGTCAAGAAGACTAAGTTTAATTAAAGAAAAATTGAATTATGTTGGGAGAACAAATGACATACGATTGAGTATTTTATATACGTCATGGAAAATGTAGAAATCTTTGAACTTAAATAAAGAATCTATAGTTATTTGGAAAGTGATTTCATTTTTTGAAATATTTAACTTAAATAAATAATCCATCACTAACTAAGACATGATTTTATTATACTTAATTGATATTTTACTTAATTTATATAAAATTCTTATGAACATTGGTTTTATTAGTTTTATAGCTGCCATTATAGTACAAAATGAGTCAATTCAAATAAAGTTTACTTTTAAATTTAATCTTTGTGCGGAAGAAGCTATTTATAATGAAAAGTAAGAAACAATTTTGTTGAGATAATGCTAAAAGTTTATCATGCTGCAATTTTTTTTTGAATTATAAGCAACAAAAACTCAACCTTCTTGTCTTTTTAATCTAAAAAATCCTCTTAACAATATATATAGTTTTAAAATATTTTCTTCAATTTTTAGAAGATGTGTTTTATGGGAATTGGAAATTCTGGATGAAGATGGTGAGTATTATTGGAATAATGAAGCACAAAAAGATAAGTGAAGGTGCCCCGACTGGCCTTATAAGAGATAAACCTTTATTATTAATTTGGTTGTATATGTATATTCATGGGCAAATCTACTATATGTTATACTGAGTAATGTGTATATATGTGTTTCTAAAAGATAAATTGTGATCTTAAAGAAGAAAAGGCAAGTCGTGAAATTTATAGAGGGTGTACAGGAGATAAAAATATAGAATGCACCTCTTATATCTGCTTTGGTTGCTACAAAGGTCGCTTGAGGGACTGTCAATGTTTCACCTGCATTTATTATATGCAGAATGCATAGCCCTAATCTCCCCTAATCATCACTTTGACTTAGTGAGTATCTAGATTGGAAGTTTCCTCTTTTAGATTTTATGTTGACTATATGTTAAATCCAGACTGTATGATCATGTTTTTGATTAAAGGCTCGAGCTCGATCATCACATTCGATTGGAATATGGATGCACATGCCATATTTAACTGCATAGTAGATAAATCCCTATATTGCTAGCGGCAGCATCTATAAAGGCTCTGGGCGTGGAGGTGGTGGACGATAAGGCTCTCTAACTAGTTATCGTTTATTCAGGTTTTGTGGTGGCCATGCATTGGATGCCCTTACCAAAAGTGCTTGTTGTTATATGGTGGGTGATGATTAGACTTGAAAATTTATTGTAGAGGATATATACATATATATATGTATATTTATATATTATTTTTCTATCTACAAAATTCTCTAACAATAACCCTATATATATAGTTTAAATAGGCATAATTATATTTGTGAAATATGTACATATAAAGTATATTTAAAAGAAGTATGAGGTATCCTTGAATTTATGTTTTGATTTATTATAATCCTATTATTTAAGAGAATTTTTGTAACACCCCATCCATCACTGTGCTAAAATTATTTGGAAATCTATTTATTCGGGTCTTTGGTTGCTTTAAACTTAATTAATTTACAATGCTTCATATTTATCGTCATTCG
>NW_019014013.1:9791-26235 GCF_000150535.2 Carica papaya | reverse complement strand
TACCCAATTTTATCATTATTATTATTTTTATTTTCATGAAATTAGATTAAATTAAATCAAATTAAATTAATTAAAAATAAAAAAAATTCAAATAATTACAAAATAAAAATAATAACACTTGGGTGTTACACATTCAATAAAAATAGAACCTTTTCCACTCACCAATGCCACATGCATCAGCAAACTAAAAGCTCTCCTTGGCATTTTGTCTAACAAATCATGGGCTCAGGTTATTCAATAACCCTCTGGTGAGTGGTAAACAAAAAAAGTATACTGGCATGAGGGAATATACCATGTTCAACTAATCCTGTCAAGAGCATATAAGAAAACCTTTTTATCCAACCTAAAGGATATTCGAAGTCCAAAACCCACATAGACTGCTCAATATGGACAGACTCCATCCAACATCTATGGCAGCATATCCCAATGGCTTACAAAAGGGTAACCAAATAACACATCAAAACCCTCACTAACATTCATGGGCTAAACCAGGAATAAGAGACCAAGCCAAAGATAGAAAATGCAAAAGCAAGCAACAGCCACTCAAGAACCTTCATGAGTCAATTATAAGGAACTTTAAATGTGAACAACATGAAGACTGGCATGAAAAATCGGTGCACATGCCATTCAACCTGTCATTACAGGTCTGATGTTACCATGTAATTTAATACATTGAACTACATTTCCGCAAACTCATTATCATTGATGAGCAGAAGATTGAGATTCATTCAGGCTTTTCCCTGGCACAAATTAAATACAAGCTATTTCCAACACTTAGGACAAACTACTAAGGTACTTACCAATTGCAACTTAGAAGAAAGCAATCAAACGACTTGCAACTACCAGCTGAACCAATCAATTCCAAACAAAGATGCTATTATATTGCTCAATCTAGAATGGAAAGTAACATAAAAGAAATATGAAAAGATGTTGCATTCGTCACAGAAGAGTGAAGACTAGAGTAAGGTTTCTTCGAGAAGATTCATCTAGTTGTCGCTTGATTCTGTAATAAAAGAGGCTAGAGGAAAAACCAAACTTCATCGCTCATAAACTTTATTTAAAAGTATCCAAATATCTCCGAACTCAATCATCATACATATAATATTGTTGAAAGGCATTATTTCGAAAAAAAATATGGTTAAAGGCATTTCTTTATCAACATCGAGACTGGGATCCTAAGCTAGATACTTTTCATGATAGCCTAGTGCAGGGTGATCTTTACCTAAAATGTGCATCCCAGATCAATCGAAAGGGAGTCACCACGTATCCTCTGAATTCTACCACGTCTCTGTTTTGCGTTTTTCACTAGTGAAAATGCTCTTGCAATTCTCTCTTTTACAACCGACGACCACGTGATTTTCCCCAAGACTAGCAGTAAATTGGCCCCAAAAGCTCTCTGTCAATTGCGGGCATCCTCTTTCTTTTTCCCCTTCGCTTCAAGTGGGGCCTTAAGAGGGCAATGCCTCTGAGAAACCCTAGCCGCCAGCCATCAAAACTATAGGCTATACTCCATGAGTCCCAGCCAGTCATTTGCTTTCAAGGACCCGCGCAAGGAATCAATCAATATCCTCTTTGTACTGTTCTTGCGGCCGCGTCTACACTACCCCATTTCCACTTTCCCTCGAGGTGTCAACTTCTCTCTCTTTCCGCTCAGCGACCATTAGTGAAACCCTTTGGAGGATTCCTCTTCTTCGTCCCTTCACCGACCTTCTGTGTATCTTCCATCATCATTAATCGTTGAACGGCTCGACAAGCATCACCGCTTGAACCAGTTATGCCCAGCATATTGATTTCATTCCACATTTTCCACTACACAGAAGTATGAGCCAGATGTGAACTCTGCATTTGAGCTGAAGCTCAACTTTTTTTTCTCTTGAAATGATCTTGATTTCTTTTAATATGCAAAATAGGTACAAATTAGATATATTTTCCTTCATTTATATATTTTTTATTTCATTTTCGTCTTTTTATTTCTTTATAAGATTTAGACCGAACATAAATTTATATATATGGTGTTTATTTTGTTCTACTTGAAATGATCTTGAGAACATGTTACTAATTCATCCACATATCTACCTACATTAAGCAATCCATTAATTGGGAATAATAACACCATCAAATGTGCACATAAATTGCATAAAGTTCAAATGTAGAAAATAAATTGGGTATGTCATGTCAAAATTTGTTTTTGGAAGAGATTCTGATACAGCCATTGATGAATATGTAAGAGAAATAAAAAAGATGTAAAAATCAACAAAGATGCTAACATGAGTGAGATGTTTATCTTTTTGTACAAATTAGATATTTATACCATGAGTTTTTTAAAAAAGTGCAATATTATAGTAAATTTTTAAATATATTTATATTTAAGATTTTTTTAAATATCCAAAATAAATTTTATGTCTCTTAAGATATTCAAGTAACTTGTAACAGTTACTCATAGTATGTCATGTTATCTTACAATACAAACAAATAGATGAGTTAGATTTATAACATCTCTTTAATGAGTGCCTAATGATTTTGCTGTGGGTATATTAATATTTTTTTTTACGAGAGCTAGTTCCTTTTATAGTTTTATTTGTATACATAACACTAAAACTTAGGATTTTTTATGTTTTAGAGTTTAAGAAAATCTCTTTTTACTTTTCTTTTTGTTAAACTATTTAATAAGCTTAATTTAAAGTACGAAAAGATTTTATAAACACAACTTGAGCTTTAATTGTCATGTATGACTCTGTAGAGATCCGAAACTTAAATTGAAATAAATATATGAATTGAATGCAGAAGCAGAATAATAGAGTTATGGTTTACATTTTATACACAATAATTTAAAATACCCAATAGGGATACGAGAATATTCATTTTAAAAGAACAAATGAAAATCAAAGAAATAAACGAAAAGTAAATAACTGAGTATCTTATGACGACCTTCACTATCTTTTGAAGGAGTCTGGGCGGTAAACTATTTATAACTCTCTTGTTAATCGAAATTTGGGTCTTGGTCCTCTTAATCTAAAATAGTTAATGAAATAGTGAGCCACACTAACCCAGTAAGAATATCACACTACTCACCGATACAGAAACTAAAGCTTGGTAAAAATCATAAAAAAATAACTAATAGAACTCTTGATTTAAGTAAATTTATTTATCATAAAAAAAATCATTTATTGCATATATTTACCATTTGTGATATTTTTAAAATTGACCTATAGAGATAATAACTCAAATAACATTCCAATCTTATATTCAAGTGAGCAAAAACAATAACTTTCTCTCTTTATTTGCCTACTGGTATCCTTGAGAGCCCATAGGGATGTCTCATTATGTGTGAACCATTATTCAACATTGTCAACTAACCGGCCGCCTCCATACCTTGTTCGGTATGAGCCTCAAGAATACCATCCCTCAATACCTCGTCTAGTATGAGGGTGAAACGGGCCGTTTTCATACCCCGTCTGGTATGAGGCGACGTTCATGGTAGGGTTCCCTATGTACTCAGTCCGTCTACCATCTCCCAGGATATCTAGTAAGACTACCATTCATTCATTCACTTAACCAATCAATTTTTCGTTTATATTTAATTTTCAGTTTTATGATTTAATCGTAAATCAACGCAAAACAAACAACACATGCATCAAGAAAATACAACTAAATCATTTTACCAATTCCAGTATATTATCATACATTTAAGGCTGTAAAATCAAACAATCAATCAAATAGGACAAACAGTAATAAATAACTAGTTCTGTCTCCATTAGTAACTTGTAATTAATTCTCAAAGTTTTCTAAATTACGCAAAATATCATATTATTGATAATTAAATTTTAATTCCATAACAGGGAATAAGGTAAGAGATTCTTACTCAAATCGGTGTCCAAATACTGAACTTTCTACTGCACCTACTAGCGATCTCCTAGTTTTCTGAATTTTTCTGCGGAGATTAAAACACGCTTCACGTACCTAAAAATACTCCAAAAAATTAAAAATCGGTGTTAAAAATATTTTACGACCAATTTTAGAATTCTAGCACGGTGGCATCGCCATGCTCCAGTGATGACACCATTGCTTACAGCAGTAGTTTGCCTCAGTCATGCCATTTTCAGCCACTCTTGACTGGTTTCAGCTGATTTTATATTTATCCTTACGAGAAAATACGTTAGGGGGGCTCAGTTGGTTGAAAAAGTCAAAAAATAAAAACTTACCGGCGGTGAAATTTTTCGGTGCGGTGACTCCACCGGCTCACCTTCGCGGCTGGACATTTTTCTTTGGTGAACCTATAGAAAACAGAATGGTGAACACAATTGTGAAAAAATCGCACGAATTGGGAAACAGGAAGGGGCTCATCGGAGGTGATTTTAGATTTTACTCGTGGCGACACCGCTGGTCTTTACCCCTGATTTTCGGCTCATTCGTCGTTCTTTTTACTCCAATTTGGCCATGGAGGTGTTCGGAATCAAATTTCAAGCAAATAGGAGAATATTTACCTTTTTTGGCGGTCGAAAGTGACTCCAGCGCGGCAACGAGCGGCGGTCGATTTCCTTCTCCGACAACTGGTTCTTCTTCTCCAGTGGGGGGGCTGGGGGGTAAGGGTTCGGGTTCGGTATGATGTGAGATATTTATACCCATCTCTCTTAAATCATGACTGTTCCCTTGCGTTTGATCTCCACCGTCTGATCATGTTTAAAAAAGAACTGAATCTGAACCGTTCATTATGATTTGATCTCGACCATATGATCATGTTTAAAGAGAGAATGAATATGAACCATTCATTGCATTTAATCACGACCATCCGATCACACCTGAGATGGGAACAGATCTTGACCGTTCACACGCGCGGAAATGCATCCGGACCGTTCGATCGTTGGCACGCAGATTGCTAGTGTGGCCTCCCGCGTGGCACCAATTCAGTGTGACTTGCCACCCAACATGCTCCGGTTCGTTGGGGCTACTGATTAGGCGGTCCTACATAGTGCAATTTTTCTTAATTATGTTTTTACCCCCTAGTTTTTGATTTTTTTTCAAAAAATACTCTCCGAACTTAAATTTTCACTCATTTTTTTCTTAAAATTATTTTCAATTTCATCATCCACCTATTTTTTTCTAATTTTATATTAAATAAAAATTTAAAAATTATATTTATATATATATTTTTTTAATTTTAAAATTAATTTCTGACTAAATTTTGGATCTGGGTATTACAACTTTTTCCCTTTAAAAGAAATTTAGTCCCTCAAATTTATCACTCTCTCACTCAATCAAATAGTTGGGGATACTGAGGTTTAAAGTCTAATTCTAACTCCCATGTGGCCTCTCTCTGTATGTGATTCGTCCATAGGACCTTAACGAAGAAAATTTTCTAGTTGCGGAGTACTCTACTTTTTCGGTCCACATTATCCACCAGTACCTCCTCATATGACAGATCCTCCTAGAGTGAAAGGAGCTCGTGGGCCAAGACGTGAGAGGGGTCTGTGTTGTACTTGCGTCGCATATACACATGAAACACATTATGAACCATGGATAGTTCTGGAGGTAGTGTCAGTCTGTAAGCGGCGGTGCCAATTCTGTCTAAGATTTCAAATAACCAAATAAACTGGGGATTTAGTTTTTTCCTCTTGCCAAACCTACTAATTTTGTTAAAATGAGTGACCTTAAAGAACACTCAATCACATATCTCAAATTCCAAATCCCTCCTTTGAGTGTCTGCATAATTCTTCTGTCTGCTCTGACCTATTTGGATGTTCTTCCTGATCTTAACTATTTTGGCCGTAGTCTCCTCCATAAGATCTGGGCCGAATAATTTTCTATCATCCACCTCTTATCAACAGATCAGTAATCTGCATGGGCGGCCATATAACGCCTCGTATGAAACTATGTCGATACTTGCTTGATAGTTGTTATTGTAAGCAAACTCTATTAACGGTAAATGATCATCTCTATGGCCCCCAAAGTCAAAAACATAAGCTCGGAGCATATCCTCCAGTGTGCGGATCGTCCTTTCTGATTGTCCATCAGTCTGATGGTAGAATGCGATACTAAGAGACAATTTCGTTTCATGGCTTGCTGAAAAATAGACCAGAACTGAGAAGTGAACCTGGGGTCTCTGTTGGATACTACTGTCACTAGCACTTCATGTAACCTGACTATCTCTCCGATATATATTCTTACTAGCTTGTCTAAGGGGTCGGTCATCTTAATAGTCAAGAAATATAATACTTAGTGAGCTGGTCAATAATTACCCAAATGACATCATGTCTCGAGCGTGCCCTAGAAAATCCTGTCACGAAATCTATTGTGATGTGTTTCTACTTTCACTCTAGAATTGGTAATGGTTGAAGAAGTCCACCTGATCGTTGATACTCTGTCTTGACTTGCTGACACACCAAACACTTGAAAATAAAGTCGGTCACCTCTCTTTTCATCCCGTTCCATCAAAATTGGGGTCGCATACTTTGATACATCGTAGTACTTCTAAGATACATGGCAAACTTTGAGTTATGAGCCTCTGACATGATGTCATTTTTCAGCTCACTATCATATAGAACACACACTCTATCCTAAAATCTGAGCAACTCATCGGCAGAGACTCGAAATTTTAAATTTATTACATGTTCTGCATCTTTCTTGAAGAATGCTAGAGTGGAATTAATGGATTAGACTTCCTTTATTCTCTGAATTAACTCAGGTTGAACAGTCAGGTGGGTTAAACATGTAACTTTCTTCAGGTCCTGAAGTCGTACCTGTTGTGCGGCCCTTATTACCCTGTATTCTAAAATCATTAGGCGAGCTAATATACCTGCATTTTTTATGCTGAGTGTGTTGGCTACCACGTTGTCCTTGTCTCGATGATACAAGATGTTGCAATCGTAATTCTTGAGGAATTCTATCAATTGTCTCTGACGCATGTTAAGATCCTTTTGAGTGAATATGTATTTCAAACTCTTATGGTCGGTATAGATCTAAAAAGTCTCTCTATACAAGTAATTGCGCCAAGTCTTCAAGGCATGGATAATCGCGACAAGTTCTAAGTCATGGGTGGGGTAGTTTTTCTCATGACTCTTCAACTGTCTGGACCCATAAGTTATGATTTTTCCATACTACATCAAAACACAACCCAACTCTAGGTAGGAGACATCACTATAAACTGTGTATCCACCTGTTCCACTCGGTAAGGCTAACACAAGTGCAATAGTCAACCACTCCCATCAATTCATGTCCTCCTACAAGATTGTTAAAAGTTCCCCATTCGAACCCATGTCCCTAGAGTTGAATGAGCAAACATTTTAAGTCTCCCAATCTCATGTCCGATGTTGTTCAGATATGGCTTAAATTGACCATCATCATTATAAACTAAATTTTTTTATAATCTCTTACATGTGTATGTATGAATTGGTTTGAATTACTAATCACTTTCAACTATACTTTTTTGTATCCTCTAAAACACCCATACAACATATCCTTGTAATACTACTCTACACTCGGTTATAATCTCAATTTTGTTTTATGTCAAAAATGAGTCATTATTTACCTACGTTTCTAGTAGAAATAACATATTCAAGTTATGTACTTTTAGCATGTGATAATGTTTCTTGGTTCCTAATGCCCCTATAATTCCACATTTATGAAGTTATAGTTCAGTAAGTGGATATAATAATTGCTCAAGTACATGGTCTTCCATTCCTTTATCATCTCCAAATTTCTCTAATGAGTTAATGCTCCCTGTAAAGCATCCATTTCCTTTTGCTTTGACCATCTCTATTAGACATTTCAAACAAAGATACATGTCTATTAGGGGGTCGTTATATTGACGATTGTCAGTATCCCTCATTTTTAGCAAACTTCTCACAATGCCTTTCCTTGTCCATCTTTGTTCGAGTCTGTAGATAAGAGTCACCTCTCATTTTTGCTGCAACACGCCCTTTATTTTTCAGACACCTATCTCTATTATGTTGTTATAGGTTATCCATTAACAAAATTCTTAAAGCTACATGAGAATCTGAAGTGCCTAACCTGTCATATGTTCTTCCATCAATGCCTTTCCCTTATCTATATTTTCTTTGTTCCCATATATAAATATATATATATATATATATATCGAGTCTCAATATATGAGCTGTCAAATAAGTCTTCATGTACTTCTGTATTAGTGAGACAAACATCTTCAACTTCTAATACCTGAAACCTGCTTCCACTGTCCTTACATTTTAAGTCTCTTTGCACCCTTGCTTCTACTAGTACAACTCCCCTACGGCCCCCAACTCTCCTGTTAACATCCATTATAAATATCAAATTAAATTATTTTAAGAACTCAATAATTTATTTATGTTTTTGGCCTATGATATAGAGGGTCATATATTTTCCATCTAAAACATAATTGTTTTGCATTAAATTAAATTTTATATTACTAATTAAACTAGAAAATAGTATAAAAAATTATGCAATTTCAAAAAATTTAAGGACTGAGTAATGTATTTAAACTTGAAAACTTATACAAAGTATAAAGGCTCAATGATTAGATTTCCTGACATTTTACTTGCAACATTTTGATTACACCAGAACCACCAGAAGAATCAGAATGAATTTAAGTCTTCCAAGATACAGGGTACTAAAATTAACATTGTAATATCTGAAATTCTGTATAATTTCTGGGTATTCCTCTCCCATAATAATGCCCTGCAACTGCAATCAGCTTTGTAAAAGACAGTATCAGGAACACACAATATTTTCGTAAAATCAATTACCAAGTTTCAATTTCCAGGGTCAATTTAACACCATCTACAAATGGGGTTGGCGTGATATCTAATGTTTGAACCAATTTAGTAATGTCCATTGATATGTCACTTGGGGAGATGACACCACGATTAACCTGAAAGAAAAGAACACGATGATTACGTTCTACTGCAGATACAAGTGATTTAGATTAGAAAAACGACTATAAAAATATACAATAATAGAAAAAGAGAAGTTTGATCAGTTGCAAGAAAAATATCTGCTAAATATATTACTTTCTGATTTCACAGACAAGCCATGGAACAGTTTGAAAGCAACGTAAAATTTTTTCTAGCTTCTTACTTACATTGTATAAGGTAATGTCCTCTCAATGTAGAGTTCCAAGGTTATGTTTTGTTTAAATCTATTTTATTCCTATATCTTAATTACTTAGTCCTAGAATTCATTCATAGTCATAACTTACATATTTAATTCATAATTTAGTCATCTCCACTCGTATCTTAAATTTCCAATCATGAATCCACATTCACACTTCCTAGAGGATAAATCACAAAAACTGAATCTTTCGAAATTAAAATATGATTTTCATTTAAATCTTTATCTCATTTATATAATATTTCACTTTTATTCCATAAAATTAAAAGTTGAACTGAGCTTAAACTAATAATTAAATAGTTGGGCATCAATATGAAACCACCAATCCATAATTAATGAAGTAATCCAACATAGGAAAAGCCACACAGCTAAACATGAAGATTAAAGAGATTGAAACTGATTTTTCACATACTGAGGATGCAGATACAGGCTTTATCAAGGAGGTGTTGTATCCTCTTATTTTTGCCACAGCCTCTGCCATTTGAACACGAGAAACCCTGTCTGGTCCACCAACATTTAGCAGTAACTGCATATCTTTACCACCTGGAACCGTAAGATTATATCATAGTTGAGTATTAATTACAACATGGACAGGAGTAATCCAACAGTTATGGTGAACAAAATAAAATCCAATCACTAGCATACAAAGGGTTGTTGGTTCGCTTAAGACAGGCTTTAATTAACAAGTGATATATAGGACTTTTGTCAATTTTTTGTCAGTTATGAAAAACAAAGCAGCGCATTAAACTTTCCCACAAAATTAGTCAGTGTAAAGACCAATTAATGAGAACATGTAAAAGAAGAATGGATAAATTGGTCATCTAATCAAATATCTAAACATGGATACCATATTACACCTGATAACCATATACGTGCCAGAGCTAGTATGATAGCCACAACATCCTTTACATATATCGGGCAGCGGTATTCATCATAAAAAAATTCCACTCTATCTCCTTTGGAGAGGACACCATCAATCCACTGCAAACAATGAGGTTGAAACCATTAGTAACTGATATAAATAGTCTCTTTTGTACATTCCCAGTGCAGACTCTATATATCTAAGCATATAATGGATAAGTGAAATCATGCTACTCCTAGACTAATGTACACTAGCTCATTGTGCATTTCTAGTATTATCCAGCGCTATTCAGGCAAATGCTCTAAAATTGAACTAGGAATGACAGTCACAATTTCTTGCCATGACAACCACGATTCATCCAGGAAAAATAATAATACAGTTTATTTAAGTGCAAATTGCATTCAAGAGAAAATTATCTTCTACAGCACACCTGAATTGGAAGAGACTTCGGAACAGGTGAGATAGTTTGTGGCCCAAAGATGATGCTACTTCTCAAGATTGCAAAGTTTGGCCACTTTTCATAAATAAACTGCTCTGCTGCAACTTTTGATTTTCCATAAACATTTACGGGAATGGTTTCATCTTCTTCCTTATAGAAGGACTTCACGCCTTGATATACTGAGGGAAAAATTGCATCATCCACAATAGAACATGGGAGACATAATTGAAAGAAAATGGCTTGGTAGTAGAATAAAATATCTAAAATGTGCATTCCTCAGAGCATAGTTTATATTCAATTTTATTTTTAGTCACTAATGCTGATGAAAATTTGCTTATATTTCAATGTCTTACCACTTCAGAAATTTGGAAAGCATAAGAATTTTTTTTGGTGGAATTACGTTTTTAGTACTCCTATGGAAACTAGTGGTACAGTATCTAAGATTATAGTCTGTAAAACACAAGACTGAATCTCTAGTCTATTAGTGTCCAATGCAAGGAGAAACTTGATACACTATTTGTCAATTTGCTACTGTTTTCCTCCTTACATGGTAGTTGTTTCCAATTGTCTTTCCCCCTTATTTCCCTCCCGATAAGGATGACTAATTGCAAAGTTTGCCAAAAATTCTTTGAGATTTTTGAAGATATTTTTGGAGCTTTAAAACTCTAAGTCGAGTATTCTCCTAGGAGACAATAATGCAGAAAGGATTTAACCAAGTTTTCTAAAGACCTTGTTCCTTTTAAATTTAGAACTTATTCTAACAGTTGGTAGTCTATTATATAATTTAGTAACATTAACATTTTATTAATGGTTTAAGATGTTTTAAGTTTCTTATTAGAATTTCTTAGTTCTAATGATATTATGATTAAATCAGATCCTAAAATACTTTTTAGATTCTTTCATTATAATAGAAAGATATATGCAAAGAACTACATCACCAGAGTGGTTAAGTATGATCGTACAATGCTATCAAACTCAGCTCAGGTTGGATTTTTAAGGCCTAGTTTCTTCTCTAGTTATTTCCTTCCTGTAAAATCCCAATTTCCAATTCCTAGATGTGACATTCAGATTTAAACCTGATTCCTGAGTGGTGGGATTCTCCATGCATGTCCTACATCAGATGGCTGTCTTGAGTCTTGCAAAAGCATCTTCCAGTTCTGTAGTCAAAATATGTGATGTCATTTCAAGATTTTTGTATCAGGGTGAATTATGGAATTAGATTTGCATATACAGCATATTTATGTGGATTTTGGAGGCTTATATGCAAGTTTAGCTCCATTAGCAAAACTCCATGCCTGTGTTATACAGCATCCTGGCACCATCACGCTCAGATATGAGAATTACTGGCTCGTCATGTGAATATTGAAGTGGACCACCATAAGGACCCACCATTAATAGTACATTAGTGCAATAAGGATTTGCACCGACCACTACAACTTGGTATCTGGAGGAAGAGCTTACGAGTTCAACGCCGTGCGGGACTATTGCATTCTTGAAGAGGAGAAATGAACCATACATGTTCTCACAGATCATCACTGATGACGAAGTAAATCCCACCTCTAATGGGACGTGGATTTGCACTATAGAAGCAGAACCTTTTTCCTTGCTATTGGGATTTTGCACAAACACATCTCCTGCTGGATCTTCCTACCAATTTCGAACATCTCTAATCTGTTTTCGTGCATCTTCTGTAATTTCCCTTGCATATAGCATGCTTGTTTCTACCAATTTGCTTCCAACCTTTTGGGGCCTGTAGTAGTATGATGTATGCCACTGATTTCAGGAAGGAGATCGAACAGAATAGCAATATTCAATTGGTAAAGAAGAACTCAGCAAGAGGATTGAATATTCAACTATTATAACAATTGTTTTGAAATGATTTACAAGAATATAAAAGGAGAGAGGGAAGAGAATAAGGAGATTTAGAGGAAAGAAATCATGGTTAGGAATTGAAAAGAAAGAAACACAGGACAAGAGGGCTATTTCCTTCATGTAATTTTTTCCTCTTTTCTTTCTCCCGTTACATATCTCTGTAGAAGCTTCCAATGACCTCCTGTAATTAATCTCTAACAATTATCGAACTTACTCATTAACTAGCTGTCAGGACCATGTGAAATGTATGGCTGACTAGGTCAAATAAATGGCTGACCAGGTGGAATGTATTGTTGACTAGGTGAATGGTATGGTTGATCGATTATTTGTCTCGTCTATTCCTACCATTACAGCATAAGGAAATAAATAAGGCAGAGTGGGAAGTGATTGAGGGGAAAAATTTAATCAAAAATTACAGTTTTTCTCTCAAAAATAATTACTCCTCTCTCTTCTACCTTTTCAACCTTTCTTCTCCCTAAGTCTGTTCTCATCTTCTCCTAAACTCTTTTCTAATTCTGCTGCAAGTCTTCTTCCTCCTTAATTTCTTCACAAGTTAGGTCAGACTCCTAACACTATTCTATTCATTTCCACATGTTGCAAGGCATCACAAGCTGATTGAAGAGCTAAGAGCAATTCTTCAAATTAATATGGAGTTTCTCATGTCAAAAGAACTACCAACACTCCATTATATCCAATTTACATGTTTATTTTGTTGTCAAGTTTGCCAACTATAGATTGTTCCCTCTAAATAGACAACCACAAAAGAATTATGAAAAATTTGTATTACCTTTGTCGTAAGCAATACGAATGTACTTCCATTAAAAAAAGTTATGACTGTACTAGGTCCTTTCTTAAGAAAGTACTTGCTTGCATTTGGAAGTTCATATTTTTCACATCAAAAGCTTGTTTATAGTAATCCTTTAAGCGAGTTTACATAGAACTGAAACATTTAATCCTCAAAAGTCAATTTATTGCAATTACATAGTTTGTGAATGCCCCTATTCAATCCTGTAAAACAAACATCTTCTATTATATTCATTTGAAGCCTCCTCAAATTGTTGAAACTGTTAAATAATTTATTGACCTAGCAATTTATCTCAAAAAATTTAAATGATAGGAAATGATTCAACTTTATCAGTTATAGGTCTAACAGAAACCACCAAGTAATTCGATTGAATCAAATAGCTTAAAGGCATAAAAGTAAATACCCAAAACCCATCAAGACAAGTTATCATAATGCAGAGATTAATCAGAACATCATCAACTATCTGTTCACTAGACAAAACCCAGTAGCAAGATTCCTTTGACTTACCTTGATCGGTAGAAAGATGGATCAAAAGGGTAGTCTTCTCATTAAAGCTCGACAACCAGCCAATAAGAGAAGAAGGCACATTAATAGACATAGCAGCTCCAGGATCCGCCTCACAGGCCCGAGGCACAGACAAGGCAGCACAATTTACGACCACATGAGGCTGGCAATTGCAAAAATTATTTCCTTCTCAGCATCCAAAATATGTAAGTTATATTTCATTATTTAAAAACCCATTTTTCTCCTCCAAGCATCTGATAAATAATTTAAGCCCAAGTATCCCCTACTAATTTGTTTCAAAAAGAACACAGTAGAGTGCATTTTAGGAAGAATTATTCAATCAAATTCCAAAGATCCTGGATAAAATTTGGCAGTAGTGTGCATTTCAGGTAGAATTATTCAACCAAATTTCAGATCCTGAATAAAATTTGAAAGCAACGGCCAAATTTGTAAAAAAGAGAGACCAATCACTAACCAAATTCATATAACTTTTCTCAGTAAGCTAAACGAAGATTGCGTCCATCGATCCAAGGAAGAAAAAAATAACCAGACCTGACCAAATCTGCGAGAAATTCCATCGAATCCATGCCCAGTCTTTAAATCAAGGGGAAAGGCGAGAGAGGAAGGAAAGGCATGGAGCAGAGAGTGAGGGGGAGGGAAGGAGTGGTGAGTAAATGCGACGTCGTAAGGGCTGCCATTGATATCTGAGAATCCTTGCAGCAAATGTTGTCCCAAGTAGCCTGTGCCGCCCACCACCAACACTCTCTTCTTGCTCATCGCTTAATCTCTGAAACTGAGAGCAGATATATCTTAATTTTGCTCAGTATAAGCATGGCACCCATGCTTATACTCACTGCTCGGACGGGACCTTTCCCTGTCGTTTCACTGTCATATGTGAATGTGAATTTTACACTGTAAAAAACAAAATTTTCATGGACTAAAAACAATTTCTATGGCGAAAAATCAGACATGGACACAATTACAAAGGCTAACACAATTATAAATGTGTATAAAATATTTAATAGCATATATACTATATATTATGATATATGTATATAAATTTAATGTACATAATAACATGTTGAGGTAGCATGATCATTAATTTTTAAAAAGAGATAAAAGAATTTTGTGGAATTTAAAAAACAATAATATAAGGGAAATTTTGAATATTTTTGTATAATATAAGAGAAATTTTAATATTTTAGCTCAAAATCCTTATACATATTTTTCATGGGCAGAAGTACCTTACCAATTCTTCCATTAGTTAGGTTTTTTCTGTATAAGTTCATGTAGTAATTTTTTGTCTATTTTAACACAATATTTTTAAATTTTTACTGAATTAATTTTTAAAATTAACTATCGTTTAAGAGCCTTTAACTTTTAGATACATGTTGAGAATTTGTCAAAAATCATGAGAGTAAATAATCGTGACATACAATATATACTCACATTAAATTAAAATTTTAAAAATTAATCAAAATGTATATTAATTTTTGTACTAATTTATTTTTTATATTTAAGTTCTTATACAAATTTTTAGTTTATTTTAACCATATACTTTTAAATTTTTATCAAATCTACCTTCAGTACTAATAATAAGGTAATAATTCTAAGTACGTGACTTATCACGTATTAAAATCATGACAAAAAAGTAATAATATGTCATTCGCGTAAGATTAAAAATTTAAAAAATCTATTTAAGTGCCTGAGAATCATCTTTTTGTCATTTACATTTTAATTTCAAAAAATCTCAAATCTCAACTCCTTATTTCTTCTTATCTTCGTCCCTAAAACTAAAGTAAAAACAACATGATCTTGTCATCATTTCCTTCTTCTTTGTTAATCACGATCCTCCAAACAAATAAAAAAATTTACGAAATCTTCACTTAAAGAAAAAAAAAATAGAAAAAAAACTATAATACAATATTTATGGTTTATATGTGTTTATGATAAAATGATAAAACAGTATAAACAGGTACAAAAAACTCATGTAAAACTCGTTTTGCCATTTGTCTTTTTCCTACTTCATTCTTCGAGCAAAGATTTCATGAACTTCTTTGTTTGTTTCGAGAAGCACAATCGGTAAGGAAGAAGGAGATTATGAAGAGATCGTGTTGTTCTCTCTTTACTTTTGAGGAAGATAATGGGACGAAAGACAAAGGACATGATGAGAAGATGACTTTTAAATTTGGGAGTTGGGGCTTATGAAAATTAGGGCATAAAGGAGATAAATGGCAAGAAACTAATTGTGTCCTAAATGAATTTTTTAATATTTGCATCTGACATGGATAAGACGCCATGTAACGTGTTATCAATTACATGTTATGATTTTGATAAATTATTGATTACGTGTTTAGAAGTTAAATTTAAAAATATAGGATTAAAATATATTAAAAATTAGTACATAAGTTTGGATAGAAAGAACGAACTAGTATAAATGTTAATAGAGTATTTTCAGCAAATTATTTAATTTGACATGAACAAAATGTCATGTAACACGTTATCGCTTATGTATTATGATTTTGATACATCATCAGTTAATTTTTAAATTAATAATACCTAAAAAATAATTAGTATTAAGATTAATTCAGTAAAAAATTAAAAATATATAGTTAAAATAGACCAAAAATTAGTACCCTAATTTAATTGGAAAAAAAAAATTAACTATTTTAAAGATTGATAAGGGCATTTATGCCTTTTTATCATGTTTATGAAATCGCTGGTTTATGTTTTAATTAAAGAAATTAAGCTCCTACAATTTTGCAATGAATAAAAATGGTGTATAACAAATTCAATTAACTTTAATGGAGTTTGTTTTATTAAATTATATTATTTATTTCAATTTTATTTTATTTAGTAT
>NW_019014012.1:0-26355 GCF_000150535.2 Carica papaya | reverse complement strand
CGGCGTGGTTATGTGACCCCTATGGTCAGTGTGTGTCTGTGGCCGATGTGTGGATGTTACACTCTGAGATGATTGATGCAAGAAAGAAGAAGAATGGGAAGCTGAATTGGAAATCTGGGTGGGATGAGAATTAAAAATAATTAGAGAATAAAATGCAAAGTAATAAAAAGAGAGCGAATATACACTTGAGATAATGTAGATAATGGAGAACTGGTTACCACATAGATGTTGGCGTTCAGAATAGGAAGAGTAACACTGATACCTTACCAAAGTTGAGGAAAACACCCATCAGGGTGGATGAGATTACTACACTACAATACAGGTTTTGGTTGCTTGAGGTGCTATTCTGGACTTAATGAGCATTTTATGCTCAATCTATAATTATATATTTTTTCCAAATCATGTAAAATAGGAAGATGGCCCTGAAAGTGTATATATGACCCCCAAAGCATAGAAAAAGAAGAGATTAAAGTTTCGAATGAAAAGGGGAGTGATAGAGCTCTTACAACACCTAGGGAGGAATAGAAAACACAGCAGCTGAAACTAGAAGACAAATTAAATAGAGAAAATAGGGAAATAGACAATGGACAATTAGTGAAAGATATTACTCCAGTGTTTAGGAGTTGAATTAGACTATGATTGTATATGCATAGTTGTTTTAACATGGCTTGTTTATCACACATATATGTGCTAGTAGAGACTTCATAAACAGACATACATCACTATTTTTGTTTTTTACAATTTGTATTAGAGCGGTGAGTCCTAGAGTATTTTCACCAGTGTTATGTTAAAGCAATAGATAAGTAAATAATAATAAGTGTAATACTGTTAGAGACATACACATAACCACATTGTGATATGCAAGGAAGAGGAAAAATGAAAAGAGGAAGAGGTCAACCCTGGAGGGAAACAACACCAGCGCAGCCTATTCCATAACCACCAGCTACCCTCATTTCATTAGGTACCTCTTCTAACTTTTTAAAGGTCTTTTCCATTCCATCATGCACCACCCCCAGTGATGCCAATACACCTATCGGCTCCACAAGCACCACCCACTAATTAACAGAATGCTAGCTAAGAGGACTTTAACAGATTACGCAAGGTGGTGGAGAGTTTGGTTGCAGTGGTTAGAGAGAGAGATATGAGGTCTAAACCCTTACACCAGAATGGAAAAATGGATACTCGCAACATTGAGAAGTTCAAGCAGCTGAACCCTCCTGTATTTGCAGGTGGTACAGATCCTATGGTAGTAGAGGACTTGCTTAAGGAAATGAAAAAACTTTTTAGAGTAATAGAGGTTACTTCAGAACAAAAAGTATAACTTGCTACCTTCATGTTCAAGGGAGCAGCAGAATGATGATGGAATTTGAGGAAGGGAGCACTAGCCCCTCCCATCATATGGGAGATCTTCTTGGAAGCATTTAATGCGGAATATTTTCTGGATTTCATTATACCGCATAAAGAAGCAAAATTCACAAACCACTACCAGGGTAGAATGTCAGTGGCTAAGTATGCAGAGAAGTTTATAGAGTTAGGGAGGTTTGCACCGGATGTAATGCTAAATGAGTTGAGGAAGGCCAGAAGGTTTGAAAAAGGACTAAGATTAGAATTGTATCATTAGGTGGCAGTGTTTGCTTTGCCCTCTTATCATGCAGTATTGGAAAAAACTAAATTAGTGGAAGCATTATAGAAAGAACACATAGAAAACTCCAAGGGGGTTATCCACTTATAAGAGACAGTTGCTAGAGACGAATCAACTAGATAAAATGCAGAGAATGGTACTAATTCCAACCCAAAAGGTCACAGTTACAAGGAAAGGGTGAGATTGCTCCTGTTCTAGAAGGAGTCATAATGATCAACCATGCAAAGTCTTCAGCCGAGGCTACTTTAGATGTGGGAGTGCACAACACTTAGTCTGTGATTGCCCCGAACACAAAGAATAAAGCAAGACAGTGGTACCAAGTAGGGTGTTCGGACTCACAACCCAGTAGGCAGAGACAAACATCCACGTGATTCAAGGTACGCCTTTTGTTTCTGATCTCCTTATTAGAGTGTTGATTGATACAGGTGCTTCACAATCATTTATTTCACATATATTTGTATCACACTTAGAAGATGAACCGGTCCCACAAAAGTGTCATAGGAGTGATTACCCCAGCTAATGGCGTAATGTATACCAATACGATGTATAAGGCATGCACAGTTGAGGTGGAAGGTAGAGAATTGAGAGCAAATTTAATCTTACTAGATATAGAAGATTTTGATGTAATATTAGAGATGGACTAGTTGACAGTTCATCACGCTCACATAGATTGTTTCGAAGAAAAGAGTTATATTCAAATTTTATAATGAGGAAATTTGTTTTAATTGAATACATGTATATTTTTAATATGCATGAGTGTGTAATTACCTACAAGTAGAAATGAGAAGATTAAAGGCAAAGTTAATGGTAAGTATGAGAGGATAATGACATGCGAATTTAAAATAATTGAAGATTTCAAGTTTGACAAAAACATTTTCAGTTATGTGAGAGCATGCCATGATGCTTATATGAATGTGGTTATTATGTTTGATTCTAGGGAATATGGATACAAAAATCTCACTTCAACAAATACTAGTAGTAAGGAACTTTTCGGATGTATTTCTGAAGCACCTCCCCAGATTGCCATTAAAGAGAGAAGTTGAATTCTCCATTGATTTACCACCACAAACACAACTAATCTCTAAAGTTCCCTATCGTATGGCAAGGATCGAACAAGAAGAACTTACGAAACAACTACAAGAACTACTAGATAAAATATTCATCTGACCCAGTGTATCACCCTGGGGGGCTCTAGTATTGTTTGTGAAGAAAAAAGATGGAACAATGCGTTTATGTATAAACTATCAAGACCTTAACCAGGTAACCATCAAAAATAAGTATCCGCTTCCACATATTGACGATCTCTTTGACCAGTTGCAAGGAGTGCAGGCATTTTCGAAGATAAATTTATGCTCTAGGTATCACCAGTTGAGAATTAAAATAGAAGACATAGCCAAGACAACATTCCAAACTCGATATGGTAACTATGAGTTCCTAGTCATGCTATTTGGATTGACCAATGCACCGACAGCCTTCATGGACCTGATGAATAGAGTGTTCAAGCTATTGTTGGACTGTTAAGTCATTGTCTTTATAGATGACATCCTTATATACTCTAAGACTTAAGAAGAACATACAGAAGATTTAACTTGTGTGTTAAAGATACCCTAGAAGGCTAAACTTTATGCCAAATTAATCAAATGCGAATTTTGATTGGAACAGATTATTTTCTTAGGGCATATAGTGTCAGGTAAAGGTATTTCAATGGATCACTTAAAGACTGAGGCAATACTGAAATGGAAGAGACCAACTATAGTGACAGAAATCAGAAATTTCTTAGGGTTAGTAGGATACTACCGTCGTTTTGTGAAGCAATTTTTGAGCATTGCCGCTCCCCTTACACGGCTCACCAAGAAATTTGTGAAATTTTAATGGGACCATAGTTACAGAGAGCTTTAAAGAACTCAAACACTGACTCACCACTACACCTGTTTTAGTCATTCCATACGATATAAGAAGCTATGCAGTGTATAGTGATGCCTCTCAGTAAGGCCTAGGGTGTGTATTAATGCAATATGGGAGGATAATTGTATATGGATCGAGACAATTGAAAAATTATAAAAGAAACTATCTGAAAAATGACTTGAAACTAGCAGGAATAGTGTTGGCCTTTAAGTAATAGTGACATTACCTTTATGGTAAAACTTTAAAATCTACACATATCACAAAAGTTTACAGTATCTATCTTCACAAAAGGAATGCAATATGCGATAAAGGAGGTGGATGGAGTTATTGAAAGATTTCGATTGCAAAATTCAGTACCATCTGGGTAAAGAGAATATAGTGGCAGATGCACTCAGCAGGAAAAATACAGAATCATTGGTGCATATAATGGTCTCATAATGGCAATTACAAGGGGTAATGCAGGATTTAGAGATCAAAGAATTGAGTCGGGCAATCTAGCCTACATCAGAGTTCAACCAGTCTTGATTCAACTAGTTAGAGAAGGAGAGGTTATGGACCCCACATTGCAAACCATCAAAAGAAAAATAAAATCAAACTCTATATCAGACTTTGAACTACACGAAAATGGTATACTTAGGTTTTGGCGCAAAGTATGTGTACCTAATAATAATGAATTGAAGAAGGAAATCTTAGCAAAAGTTCATCACTCCAAATTTGCTATATATCCAGGCAGTACAAAGATGTACCAGAACCTGCAAAAACAATATTGGTGGAGTGGAATGAAATGAGGTGTGGCAGAGTTTGTGTCCCGATGTCTCACGTGTCAACGGATAAAGGCTAAACACCAAAGACTCAATGGATTGCTGCAACCCCTACTAAGACCAGAATGGAAATGGGAACAAGTTTATATGGATTTTGTAGTGGGTTTACCAAAAACCCGACTGAGCCATGATACAATCTGGTGGTTATAGACCACCATTGATAGAATTTTCTTATAATAACAGCTACCAAACTAGTATTGAGATGGCCCCTTATGAAGGACTCTATAGTCGACCTTGCAGACCGTTTGTATACTGGGATGAAGTTGAAGAGAAGAAAATACTTGGCCTAGAATTAGTAGAAGCAACCACAACAAAAAGAACTATGGTAAGGAGAAACCTTTAAATGATGCAATGTAAACAAAAGAGTTACAAAGGACATAGTGAATAAGGTAGTTGATCACGTGTTTATAAGAGTTTCACTAATGAAAGGCCTCTTATGGTTGATTCCACAGTTCATATGACCATTTAAAGTGTTAGAAAGGATGGGATTGACCGCATATGAGATAGTACTACCACCAGAATATTCGGAGGTACATAATGTATTCCATGTATCAAGGTTGTGTAAGTACCAACCAAACCCTTCTCATATCATCCAACATGACTCAGTAACTCTAGAAAAGAACTTGACGTATGAAGAAAACCCAATTTGTATACTCGAACGACGTGAGAAGACACTAAAAAATAGAAGAATACCATTAATAAAAGTATTATGACAGCACCACAATAAGGAGGAAGTAACATGGGAACAGGAGGACCTAATGAGAACTAGCTACCCTCAACTTTTTGGAGATGAGTAGAGAATTTAAAGGACCAAATTCCTCTTTGAGGGGGGGAATATTGTAAAAGTCAGGATTCTAGAAATTATTATAATAAAAATTAAATGATGCATATATGTTATTATAATGAATGGAGACTCGACATGCATAATTCCATAAACTGTTTATTAAATAATTATAAAGAGACTATTATAAATTGAGAAAAATAGGGGTAAATTGTAGTTATTGACAAGGGAAGGAAAGAACTAAAATAGAGGGATGAGGTCCAATATGATGGAAAGAATCAATCTCAGATAGTTGAACACATCAGCTACCCAACACCACTATGAACCAATCGTAGGCCATGCTGACAAACCATGTTAGGACAACTTTCCCTCAGTAAGAACGACTCAGATGTTGCCACATCAAAAAAAGAAAGATTTGAAAAGTATGTACCGACTACAGACAATTAAGTGGGGATGAACACTCTATAGAAGAGCTACAAGATTTTCAAAAACATGTTACAAAATGAATCGACTAAAACAAAATGGAGCACTCTGTAGAAGAGCAGCGAGATTTCTAAAAACCATTACAAGAGGGATCTATTAAAACAGAATGGAGTATTCTGTAGAAGAGGCCCGAGGCTTCCAAAGTTGTTATATGGGGGGCTCGACTAACAAAGAAGAAGGGGGAGGGGAAGAAGAGAAAGGAATTTTGAAGGAGAGGGAACAATCATAAAGGAACACCGTAGACTGGGAGGGAATTAAAGAGTGGAAGGGGAATCAAGACGACCTATTTTCATCCACAAACCAGGATGGTAAGTTCATTTAAGCCCCTTTTCAACCTGAATTTCAATAAAAATGTATGTAAACTCATTAAATCGCATTAGGAGAAATTGAAATGGACTCTTCAGAGATGTATGGAAATAGGTTGTACAGAAACTTAACTGTAAGTGCAAAACACATATATGTGTACTGTTATGTATTATATTATCCGAATTTCACGGTGGTTATGGGCGAATAATAGGCTAAAGGAGAGAATTTGGGTGAGGCTAATAGATTGAGGTTCTGAGCATAAAATTAGGTGGAGTTAATCAAAATCTAGGAGTGAATTTTTGAAATATGTAGTAGCTAGGGAAGGGAAAAGTTGGAAATAGATAGAGGGAGAACTGAATGAGGGATGAGTATTACAGAGAGGGACAGAAAGGGATTCTGGTGGACATAAGCATGAACAAAATATGATAATTGATACATATGAGAAAATTATTGAATGATAGGTTAGTTAGGACGTTTTTTTAGATGAGTTAAAATACTTTCAGGTGAACCATACATTTCAGTGACCAAAAACCAGTGAATGGGGGTGAGGATAGGTTAGTTAGGACATTTTTTAAGATGAGTTGAAATGCTTTCAGGTGAACCATACATTTCAGTGACCAAAAACCAGTGAATGGGGGTGAGGATAGAATAATAATAATGACAGGCATGAAAAGATTTGATTAGGGAGTCACAAATGGTAAATATGGTAGTGTGGTTAATGAGGACACTGGTGGCAGAAGATTGAGACTGAGTGTTAGGCAATATTAAACTGGAAATAATTCATTTTTCTGTAGTGTATTATTCTTAATTTTGTGGTGTGTCTATGGCCTACATTGGCTGGAATGTTGGAAATCTAGCTGATTAATGAGTAACCAGTAGTGGGGATAAAATATCAGAGGGTTTAAAGGGGAGTGAGTCTCCCGAATGTATGTGTTTAATGATGCTAGGGGTATGGCTGAGGAAGAGAAGGCTCTAAAGGCCAGACTTGAGGTGAAAAGTGCTAGCAGTGTGTGTGCATGTGTTGCCTACTTGGTCAGAGTGAGTGTGTGATCCTTGTGGTCGGTGTTTGTGTGCAGTCCTGTGTGTGGACATTACATCCTGAGATTACTTAGGTAGGAAAGAAGTAGAATGGGAAGCTGAATTGGAAATCTAGGTGGGATAAGAATTAAAAAGAATTAGAGAATAAAATGGAAAGTAATAAAAAAAGGGCGAATATACACTTGAGATAATACATATAAAGGAGAACTGGTTACCACATAAATGTTGGGGTTCAAAATAGGAAGAGTATCACTGATACCTGACCGAACTTGAGGAAAACACCCATCAGGGTTGATGAGATTACTATATTACAATGCAGGTTTTGGTTGCTTGAGGTGTTATCTAGATTTACTGAGAATTTATGCTCACTCTATTATTATATATATATATTTTAGATTATGTAAAATAGAAAGATGGCCCCAAAAGTGTACATGTGACCCCGGAAGCATAAAAAAAGAAGAGATTAAAGTTTTAAAGGAAGGGGGGAGTGATAGAGCTCTTATATCACCTAGGGACAAATAGAAAACACAACAGTTGAAACCAAAAGACAAATTAAATAGAGAAAACAAGGTGAGAGACAATGGATAATTAGTGAAAGAAATTACTCTAGTGGTTAGGAGTTGAATTAGACTGTGATTGTATATGTATAGTTGTTTTAACATGGCTTGTTTATCACACATATGTGTTGGTAGAGACTTCATAAACAGATGTACATGCTGTTGTAGTTTGAGTCTTTATAACCATAATATTGAAATAACTTATATTATAAATATGAATCATAGTGATCACATGATGTCAATATCACATTTCCTTGTATGCGCCACACATCAATAACCTTTACTAATTCAATCCATAATGCCAAAACAGCCACTATAATTTATCTTGTCAAGACATTCCCTGTTGATTAAATACTAAATTATGCACCCATGATTAAGAAATTAGAAATAACATAAACAAAATTTAATGCACAAAAATTTCAATATTCAACCATGAAACATCCATCGTCATATTATGGATTACTCAAAAGATTTAATCTTACAACGTGTTCTCTATATATCTTTAGAGATAGTTCTTTAGTCAATGGATCAGCAATCATAAGTGTGTACTAATATTTTCAATCAAGACTTGTTGTTTCTAGACTCTTTCTCTAACAACTAAATACTTCAAGTCTATGTGTTTGGATCTATTAGAATACTTGTCATTCTTAGATAAGAAAATAGCTATGGTATTATCACAAAATATTCTCAGGGGCTTGGCAATAGAGTCAACAACACCAAGCCCTGAGATGAAATTCTGCAACCATAAAACATGAATTGAGGCTTCAAAACATGTTATAAACTTAGCCTCCATTGTGGATGAGGCAGTAGCGAACTGTTTCACACTCTTTCATGAAATTTACCCTTTTGCTAGCATAAAAAAAAACCTGAAGTAGACTTTAAGCTATCACAGCAACCACTATAATTCGAGTTTTAATATCCAATCACCTTTAATTTTTTTCATCTTTTATATGTGAACATATAATCTTTTGTCCCTTGGAGATACCTCATAACATTTTTTGCACATTTCTAGTGTTCAATTCTTGGATCACTTTGATATCTTTCTAGCATACCAACCGCATAGCTGATATCTGGTCTAGTACAAGTTTGAGCGTATACCAAACTGTCCATAGCAGATGCATAAGAAATTTTCTTCATCTGCTCCCTTGCTAAGTCATTCCTTCGACACTGAGATTTACTTAATTTGTCACTCTTCATAATGGGTGCAACACTGACTGAACATAATTGTATGTTAAATCTCTCTAAAATTCGGTTAATATATCATTTCTGAGACAAACCTAACACTCCTTGAGATCGATCTCTGAATATTTCTATTCCAATAACATAGGTTGCCTCACTCATATCAACCATTTGAAAGTTTTAAGAGAGATATTTCTTGGTTTCGTATAACAAACCAAGATCACTACTAGTTAGCAGAATATCATCCACATATAGTATCATAAATATAAACTTTCTCCCACTAATTTTTATATATATGTACTCATCAACAGTGTTTTCCTTAAATTCAAAAGATGTAATGGTATCATTGAACTTTATATACCATTGTTTGGAAGCTTATTTAAGACCATAAATAGATTTCTTTAATTTGCAAACTAGATTTTCTTTTCCTTTCTTTGCGAACCCTCCAAGTTGTTCCATATATATATCTTCATCCAAATTCCCATTCAAGAAAGAAGTTTTCACGTCCATTTTACATAAATCTAAATCAGAATAGGTTACAAGTGGCATAATGATTCTAAGAGAGTCCTTTTAAAAAATTGGAGAGAAAGTATATCTATAATCTATATTTTCTTTTTGAGTAAAACCTTTGACCACTAGTCCGACGTTAAATCATTCGATATTGTCTTTAGCATCACGTTGGGTCTTGAAAACCCATTTACAATTGACACTTTTATAATTATCAGTAATTCGACAAGATTCCAAACATCATTAAGGTCCATAGATTTAAACTCTTCTTTCATAACTTATATCCATTTATTAGAATCATCACTTTCCCTGGCCTTTGAAAATGTAATCGAATATGTTTTTATCCCAATATCAAAATTAGATTTCAACTCTTCTCTCATAACTTCTATCTATTTATTAGAATCATCGCTTTCTATGGCTTTTGAAAACATAACTAAATATGTTCTTATCCCAATATGAAAATCAGATTCTTGTAGATATATCACATAATGATTTGATATAATAGATTTCCTTTCCCTTTGAGATCTTCTTAAAGGCATTGATTGAGGTTCTTCTACGACATTTTCAATGACGATATCTTCTTGTGGTAATTAACCATTTCTATTATGAAGCTCATTTTTCGTAACTTATTGAGAAGGTTGAGTAATAATTGTTTTTTGAGGCAAAAAAGGTGGTGGGATATCCACTCTTATATCCTCAAGGTCTACTTTTCTTGGTTCTTCACTCCCACTAATTTTGTAATTCTTTAAAAATCTGGCATTATTAGCTATAATTATTTTAGTACTATAGTTAGAACAGTAAAATTTATACCTTTTGGATTTATCTAGATAATCAATAAAATATCCATATATTATATTTGAATTTAGCTTTTTTCTCATGAGGATTGAAGATTTTTGCCTCCATTGGTGTGACATCCCAATACTAATTAAGGCATAAAGGTGCCAGATACAGAAACAGATTATAAATGCATATTAGATAAATGTATGCAGCGAAAATAATTAATTACATCTCCCTTATAAAATATGTGAGTTCCTAATTACATATATAACTAAGGTCAGAAGTGGTGACAAAATACAAAAGATGGCCACTTCTATCATTACGTAAATTGACTCATCAGAGAGCAGCACAAATTATACACTCATAAAAGTTCATGGATCCATGGGATCCTCAAAGACTCAAGGGGTAAGTCGGCGATCGGTTCCTCACTATCTTCCTTATTTTGAGGGGGGTATAGAAAGGGGTGAGTTCTATATACTCAGTAATGAAAAAAATATTTTATTAATATCATAAGATTTTAAAACTAATTAAATGTATTATCATCACTTACCATCAAGAGTCATGCCAAGGTCCTTTATTAATTATGAAAATAATTTAATTTATTAAGAAAAATATTATAACCATCATATCATAGTCATATCATATCATATCAATCAAATCAATCATGCTAAAAATAGAAAAAATCAAACAAATCATGATATGCACTATCTTTTATTTTGTTCTTCGCACGAAGCTATTCCGACTTCCATCTACTGAGGGCATTTCAGATTTTTGATTACCCATGTGGATTGAACAACTTATTTTATTTATAGCGGCAATTTGCGACTTACCAAACGAACAACACATTTACAGCTTGCCATACAATGACACGATCATATAACCATGACCATGTCAACCACAATGGCCATACATGTTAACTATGGCCACAACCATACTTCACTGAATGTGACTCCCTATAATCATATCACATCACCACTCTCGTCAAAGGGCACACCGTCATCCACATGGAGCGATCCTCTCATGTCTTTTTAGACTAGATGCGGGGAGAAACAGCAACCCCTTAGAGATAAAAATCATAACGAACATTTTATGAATTATGCATGCCTATACCAATACATATTTCTCACATCTATACATCACTCTAAACTTAATTATTTTTCATCATTAATTGCATCACATATCAATATTTATCTTGAGCTTTAGATCACTTAAATCACGTGTAAATAATCAATTCATGTATATTCATAAGACATGCATTAGTCACGTAAAATTATTTCATTTAAGCATATGATTTAATCTTGCAACCATTAATTTAAACTTTGTTAATATTAATCTAAAAATAATTCTTATGATGTTTAGAAGAAAATAACAAATTCCTTACCGAAACATCAATGTTTTTCTCTACGCCTTTTCTTCTTTCCCATATCTCCCTCTCTCTTTAGACCATTCCCTCTTGTTCTAAAGTTCTTGAAGGATGGAAGAATGGAAATGGAAGTGATGAGGAAATGGTGAATGGAGGGTCCATATTTATAAAAAAAATAGAGACTATTAGATTTGCACCAAGTGGCAAAATCTAGTGAGGAGAGAAAAAGTCAATGGGAAAGGTGAGATCTGACAATTGACGGATGTGATCGATGGATGGACGATCTAATGTAATGGCAGCGTAAAAACTGGAGGCACACAACCCAAATAAAAGCAGCACGTCACCCAAGCGACAGCGACATGCCGCCCAAGCCGACTATGGCATACCACCCAACCAGCAACGCACACTGCTCGAATGTGGCACACGACGCCAAGGGAGCGACATGCATTGCCCAAGGTAGTGCCCATTGCCCCAGACAGCCGCACACACAAGCTTATGCACGCAGGTTTACTGCGCGGACGGTGCTCGCACAAGGCACGCGGAGCTGCGTTCGATGGGACTTGCACATAGACTACACCATATGCCTCGCATGGATGGGATGGACGCACAGGCGCACGTCCTGCCCTGGCTGCACACATGTATATGTGGGCGGTGCGCAGGTGAGATCCTTCCTGTAGTTGTTCTCGCGGGATTTTTCTGCCTTTTTCTCCATTTTTCTCCTAAAATTTATTTAAATAATAAATAAAATATAATTGTTCCACGAAAAAATAAAATAATTAATTTAAAAAATTATTTAACCAAATAAAATACGAAACTATAATACGAAATACAATATTTATCTGGAAAATTAAAAATATAAAATATTAAGGAGTTTTAAACGGCTTTAGGACCTGAATAAATAGGGGTTTGCATTACAATTAAGTGCAGAGGTTTTTTTTTTGGGTATTATAACTTGATAACCCCACATATGTAAATGTCTTAAACTTGGTTTCCGACTAGTTCACAACCTGAAAGGAGTTGCACATATTGCCTTACTAGGAACTCTGTTCAAGATATACATTACGGTCTTTAAGGCTTTATTCCATAAAGAAATAGGTACAGAAGAGTAACTCATCATACTTCTAACTATTTTTATTAAAGTACGATTATGTCTTTTACCAACCCCATTCTGCTATGGCGTACCTAGCATTATGTATTAAGCATGAATTCCATTCTTTTCTAGGAATTTGGCAAAGGGAATATGATTTTGTCCTGACTCATCATATCTACTATAGAATTCAACACCTCGATTAGATCTCACAATCTTAATCTTTCTATCTAATTATCTCTCAACCTCTTAATGTACACTTCAAAGATGTCAATGACTTAAGACTTATCATGTATTATATATACATAACCATATCGAGATAGATCATCTATAAAAATGATAAAATATCTCTCTCTAGTGAAACAAGAAATGAAGAATGACTCGTAAATATCCATATGAATTATCTCAAAAAGCTCATTACTTCTTGTGGTACCTTTTTTTGTATGTTTAGTTTGCTTTCCGTTTATGAAATATATACATACTTGGAAATCAGTAAAGTCAAGATTTTGTAAAATTTCATCATTCGTTAATCTCTCAATTCTTTCTCTAAAGATATGTCATAGCTTTTTATGCCACAAAAATGAAGAATTTTTATTAAGTAAGCCACGTTTTAAACCAATATTTGAATGCAAAGTAACTAAATCTTGTGCAAATTCATGATTTAGATAAATTTTATATAAACTATCATATAAAATACCAGTGCTAATTGTCATTGAATGAAACACTAAACTTACTTTTTCACAACCAAATAAACTGAATATCTAGTAACATCTAATTTGGATAGTGAAATTAAATTCCAAAAAAATCAAATAAACATAAAAAGTGTTCAAAAGATTCATCTAATGACTAGTCTCTAATAGCAAGTGATAGATATCTACAACTACCACTTCTACTTTGAGATAGTTTCCCATGTAGAGGAACTTTTCACTTTCTTTCGGTTTTCGGATTATAAGGAATCCATACATTAAATTAGTAATATGAGTTATGGTTCCAGAATCAATTCACCAAGTATTAGAAGGAACTTCAGCAAGATTTGATTTATAACATATAGAAGAAAGATTCATACCTCTTTTTTCGAACTAAGCCTTACACCTATTACATTCATTTTCCATGCGACCTTTCTTGCCACAAAAGTAGCAACTCAGAGTAAATTTTTCATCATGACTCTCGTTATTCTCCTCAGGTCTACTATGTTCCTTTTCTTGAATATTCTTTACTTTTATGTATTTGTTTTTATTTTTTGTATCTCCATGAGTAACTACAATGGCAAAATTATGTCCATCTTGTTTTTAATCTCATTTCCTCCTTAATAAACTTGCTAGTTAGTTCATTCATATTCCACTTTTCATTATTGGTGTTTATAATGAAATTTGAATGGAGTAAACTGTGAAGGAAGTGAGTTAAGGACAAATTGAACTAAGAATGACTCATCCATGTTCATACCCAATGCTTTAAGTTTTGCAGCCTTTTCATCCATGTTCAAAACGTGTTGCTATATTCCTTTATGACTATCATATTTCATGATGGTCAATTCAGCTATCAATGTGTCTGTAAGAGACTTATCGGTGTGTTTAAAATACTCCTCCACATATTTCAAAAATTCTGAGGCTATCTCAGTTTAAAGGAGTGAAGTTTTAATGTTAGTGGCAATGGTCATTCTCATAAACATAAGACTCAGTTTGTTTGATTTGTCTAGGCTTTTATTTGACCTAGTGAGAATTGAACCCTTTAATACCACTCTGCAAAATTTGACCTATCAAAAGTTATCATTCCAGTTGTAAGAGAATACAATAAAGTGAGAACTGTAAAAAATATAACAATGTTCATAGTAATGACTCAAGTATAGCTATAATATGAAACTTATAAATGATGATATCACTATAGTTTTTCCTTTGGGCAAAACGTTAACATATATAGTGTTCACTCAAATGAACTTAAAATACTTAATATTTTGTGTCATTTACATGTTACCTTTGGGTATCTATCTAAATAATACAAAACAAACTATCAGTTCATAATTAGTAGAAAATGACTCTCCTTTGGATTAGTCTCAATTTTATAATTATAAAAATATATATGTTATTTTTTTATAAGTCTCCCTTAATTCTTTAATATAGTTTAACTAACACAAGACTCATTAATCTGGGTTACTTTGGTAACTTGCTATATTTATAAATCTTGAGTCATAAAACTACGAAACCATAATTTGTATAAATATACATATATATTTATATTTATGAAATTAACTATAATTTAAAATATATATACATATATATAAACTGTTAGGGTAATAACATATACATATATATAGCTATTAGTGTAATATATATACATATATATAAANNNATAAACTGTTAGTATAAAAGTATATATATATATAAACTATTAATGAATTAATATACATATAAATTATTATTATAATAATATATATAAACTATTACAATAAAATTATATAAATATATATAAACTAGTAATATAAAATTATATACATATATAAAAACTATTAATATAATAATATATATATATATAAACGGTTAATAATATATAAATATATATAAACTGTAGTAGAATTCTAAGATTTGTAAATTCAAACTGGCTCAGATACCAAATATAAGAATATTTAATGTAGAAATTGGTTTTATTAAATTCAACACATCTTAAGAAAAACAAAAACAACAGAAATTTAAAGTTACATACTATTCGAAAATGATGCAATCATAGCGAGATTGAGAGACCCCTTGATAAAATCATTAATTTTTTGATTCACTTCTTCTCTATTTAACTATTATGCACAAGAATAAAGAACTTTAATTGACGAAATACTCAAATAAAAGGGAAACATGTACTCTTTTTATAAATGAGAGAAGATGTCAAAACACATTTATGATAATTTAATATGTTGATAACTATTTTTATTATTATAGTTTAATATTCATAAAATATAATAATTTTATAATTTATTTTAAGGTTACCCAGTTCATCAAGATATCTTTTTTTTTTATAATGGTTATTTATTATTTTAGGTGTCCTTTTATTTGATTTCAACTGTTATAAGTGGATGAAAAAAAATAAAATATGAAGTTAGTGGGTCATCTATTTACTATTGGAATTAACACCCAACACACTAAGAAAGACGTCCATATTCTAGAAACTTTATAAAAAGTCATTTACTATGCCTAAGTACTTGCATAACCCAAAAATATCCATAAATACTTGAAGATTCAGAAAAATACTAGATACTTGAAGTACTTAAAAATGATATTACGTGATTGAAATACTCATAAACGTTTTTAGGTATCAATACTAGGAGTAAAGGTAGATTGACTTTAATAAAAGAGGAGGGAAAATTCATATAAGTTTAAGAAATATAATGTATGATATTTTATAAAATTTAATTAACTTTTTTGTTTTAAACTTATAAGTCATAGATGTAGTTAATGTTGCATTTTATTCTATAAATGATATTGATTGATTGATTTGTTGAATTTCGAAGAGTGGAAGATGAGGAAAGACGATGAGGAACGTGAATGATGATGTTTGGGTTTTTTATTACCATGAGTTTAATTAATGATTATAGTTAATAACTAGGCTAACAATATGAATGAAATTGATGATCCTTGTGCTAAAATTGTTCTATTTAATAGATTTTGGATTAAGATTAAATGTTATAAATGTGAATGATGATAAAAAAAAAATTAATAAAAAATAAACAATCAAATTGGACCGTGAACCAGTCTAAACTAAGTCGGTCCAAACTGGTTTGGGAGTAAATAAAACCTTCTTTAATCTTCAATACATATAAGGTTCATCTTTTGTGCTTAGTTTGATCCGATTCTAGTAGATGAATATTCTAGGAAGACTGAATTTGATCATAAAGTTTTAATTAAGTTTCTAATTGAAATATATAATTTTAATATAAACATTGTGGAAAAAATATAGATACAATTTAAATTACTAAAATTCGAAGAATATATAAATATATACAATATGCTTGTTGTTAATTTTTCTATATTTTTATGTATACGAATTGATTTTTTTTAAAAGTAATTATAAATTATAACTCAAATCCAAATATAATGATGCATATGTAAGAAGTAGATAATTGCAATTTCATGATTCTCGTGGCAAAAAGAAAGTGGAATATCAGCATCGACCTCACTCAATACCAGAATAACAAGAAAACAAAACGTGAATAATGCCATCTCAACGCTCTCACATAAAGACATGCCACGTAAAGTATGGTGTAATGTATCATGAGCCTCACTCCTCTGAATGTTATCATCTTCTTCTTATTTCTTATCATATCCTCAACTTGGTCCGGTAGGCCTCCTTCTCGACATATATCTATATATTTATATATACATATATATACTATCTGTATAGAATTAAAACAATTAGCAAGAAGAGAAGAAATAACATTTGGGGATCTGGGTATAATCTCTCTTGTACATCTTGGCTTCTTAGCCTTTTCATTCAATAAATTAATATTACTTATGAAAAATAAATCAGAAAATGTGATATAAAATTAATTAAGTTTTATTTACATAATCTTGGTTTAGTAAATACAACAAAACGGTGACATTTCTAAAAATTCACTGATCAGGGAAGCACATTCTTCTGCACTTCTCTTTTATTTAATGCACAGTTGTGGCATCCTCAAACAGTTAGTTTGGTTTGGTCTCCATTGTCTTATTTTTATGAATAAAGCCATAAGGTTTCTGCAACTCTAATTAGAATTTCTCTGTAATGGGTCCTCATGAATAAAGCTGTTTAACACTCTTGCTGAAGAACAGATGCAACAGTTCTTGCCCAGAACTTAAGGTGTTTCTTCATATCAGCAGCCGCACAAACCCTAGGAATTTTTAGGTTCAACAGAGGTGAATCAGGTCTCTTTATAAGCCATGCCTCTGATAAGTATGGTCTTATAATGCCTCTTTCTGTCTCCTCTTCTTCTTTTCCTTCCTCCTCTTTCTGTCTTTTGTTTCTGAACAAGCTAAGTCTCTGTAAACCAGGGAGTAAACTCATCATTCTTGGGCTCATGTGTTCTTTCTTGAATACAAAACCTAAATCCACGAACCCTTTTACTTCTTCAAGTTCCAGCTCTTTTAAGCTCCGGCAACTCATGGATTTCTGTAGTCGTATACTCACTGCAGTAGCATATCGGTGTCTGGATTTTCTCGGCCGTTTTTGAGTTGATGGTGAAGAAGAATGTGAGCAAAATGATCTTCTGGAACTAAGACTCAGTCTTGTTGGTCTTGCCTTAATGTCTTTTCCTTGTTTACCTTCTTCTTCTTCTTCTTCATCTTCTTCGCTGTTGGAATCCTCCTAGACAAAAAAGAAAATAATCAAATATCAGTCAACCAAAAGTAAGAGCTTAAAAGGGATCATACATAGTGTTTGTTTGTTACCAGTTTGGTGGGTACTCCAGATGAGTTTGATACAGTGGTTTCTTGGTCGGATAAAGATTGATTTGGTAATGAGGCAGCTTTAGGAGGCTTGAGGAGTTTATTGTGATGAAACAATGAAGTGGGTTCACTGAAAATAATAACTTGGTGGAACCAAAGACGATCCATAGCTCCTATGAGACACATGGCTAGGTTATCCGCCATTGATGAATGAACAGATAGATAGATAAACAGAGATAGAGAAGAGAGAGAGGGGAAGAGAGAGAGTTTGAAGAAAAGGAAATGTAAATAGAAACAAGGAGAGTTGAAGATTGTGGTGGTGGTGAAAAGAGCGAGAATATTGGAAGGTTGCAGTGGGAAACCTGAAAATATAATTCATGGAGGATGTGGTAATGGGACATGAATTGTTTTACTTCCACATATATATTTTCCATTATAAAATGACTATTTTGCCCCTATAAATCTTGTGGAAGACAAATAAGTTTTATACAATGCAACCCTACACAAAGGAGCCTAAAGCCAACTGGTGGGTACGGTGTGTTAGCCATAGAGATATATATCATGTAGGACCTGGTTTGTGCTTTTGTCTTTTCCCTTTCAAGCATCTCTCTAAAGTTAGCGATCATAATAAATATAATATATATACGTATATAATTAAAAATGCAATTGTTTGGAAAGGATAAAAAGTCGGCTTACTTTTTCTTTCTGTTAATTAGATTATGTATACGTAAGATAATAAAAGAATATGTGGTAATACAGTAAAAATATGTGAGAGTTTAATATTGTATTGATGGAGATGATGATATGGTACAAAAACTTCTCATTGTGGGAAACAAACGAAAAAAAAAAAAAGAATAGATATAAAGAGAAGTATAAGTGTTTTCCCTTTAGAGATATAAGGACAAACTATTCTATATTAAATTAAATCAAAAAATAAAGACATCCAGACATTGTTAAAAATTCACAAGGGTTATTATTAAATATCGAAAAAAGGGTTTTAGATGGGTTTCCTTATAGTTAGTTGATTTTGAATTCCCTACTATGTGATTCAGAACAGATCCCTAATAAAGGGTAGCATTGCAAGAAAGTTTTCACTAGGCAACTTCAAATCACCATCCCTCAAATCTAAACTGGTCTGCTCTAACCCATCTCAAGTTTTAATAAAAATCAAATTTAAGTATGTGCTCTTATGCAAGTATGTTTAAAATTAGAGATGAAAATATGTCGGTTCACGAGCGAGTTTTATTAAATTCGAACTTGATTCTCTTTATGAAAAGCAAATATGATCCTAACCCTAATTCTATCAACTTCGAATTGTCATCCTTCAAATCTAAACTTGTATATTTTAACACATCCTGAGTTTTAATTAAAAGCAAATATAAGATGGTATAAATGCAAGTATGCTTAAATATAGAGATGAAAATAAGTTAGTTCACAAGCTGAATTTTGTTAAATTAGAATATCATCCATCCCTATGAAGAGCAAATATGATCCCAACTCCAATTCGAAGCGAACTTGAATCTTTTTAATATTTCATGGACTGTCTTGGATTTACGAGTTATTGGCTCAAATGTAATCGAGTCATAAATATATCATATTTATATTAAAAAATTAAAAATGTTTTTACTAATATATAAAATAGTATATACAAATTATATAAGCAATATAAATATAATTATATTTATTAATACAATATAATATATATTTAATATAAATATAAATATGTCTATAATAATAAACTACTAAATATATATATGGTGAGTTGTAACACCTCACTTATCACTGTGCTAAAATGATTTAGAGATTCTATTTATTCGGGTCTTTGGTCGTCATAAACTTAAATTAATTTAGGTCTTTTAACATTTTTCGTGATTCGTGATTTCGATTTATTTTTATTTTTATTTGTTTTATTAATTTTTATTTTTATTTTATTTTATTTTATCTTATTTTAAATTAAAAAAATTAGAAAAAAAATTGAAAAACAACGAGATGGGAGAAAACTTGCTCGCAAAAACAATCCCGCGAGAAAGTAGTTTGCCCGCACGGGTGCTGAGCAATGTGCGCGCGCACGTGCGCGCACAGTGGCCCCAGGGCATGTGCACAGCGCGCACGTCGCACGCCAACACGCACGGGACATGCACACAACGCGTATGTCCCATCCATGTGCACGACGCGAGGTCAGGACCAGCGAGCGCGTACTGTCATGCGTAGATGGGTCGTCCGCGCGTCATTTTGCGCACGTACTAACGCCGCACTGTGCATGCGCTGTCCATGCAATAGGCCTATGTGCACCTAGGGCCTGCGCACACAGTAACAAGCCTATGTGCCTACAAGCTAGCTTGCAGCACATCGGCTGGGCACTACCACCTCGGATAGTGCACTGCCGCCACCGATGGAGGAAGTCTTCGTCCTTCATTTTTCGTGCCAAGAACATTTTTCTCCTCTCTTTTCACTAGATTTCGCCATTTGGCGTGAATCCAACGATTCTGAAATTCTATAAATTGCCTTTCCCCTTCTCTTCCTCTCTACACTTCCATTTTTTTCATTTTTTAAATGTTTAGAGAGAAAGAGAGAGAGATAGTAACTTAGTGAAAGAAAAAGAGAAAAAAAGGAAAAACGATGAAGAAGAAAACATTAAGGTTTCGGTAAAGAATCTAGTATTACTTTCGACATCTTAAGGAGTATTTTTAAATAAGCAAATTTAATATGATTGATATTTTGCCTATTTTGTATGCCTCTGTGTTCAAATAAGTCGAATTGTTCTTATTTTTAAGCATGCTACGTGAATTACAGACACTTGATGAAATTGTATGTAATAAATGTAATATGTAACCCGTAATAGAAAAAGCAAAAAGAAAAGAAAAAGAAAAAAGTAGAATGAAGCCTTTATGGTCTAAAGTGTATTTGTATTGACATGCATATTGTATCAAGTATCTTGTTAGGCCTTTTATCTCTGAGGAATATCTACTTTCCTTGCCTTTCGGGGTATCTATTTTTCCCTCCCCTATCTAATATGGAAAGACATAAGAGAACCGCTCCCAATAGATGACGGTGTGCCCTCTAACGAGAGTGGTATCGCACTAGTTGTAGGGGTCACCCGTAGATAAGTAATGTCGTAACTATAGATATCTATTAGGGCCACTATGGTTAGTACGATCGTGGTTATAGATCGTACCATGGTTTGGCCAGCCAGAAGTGGGCCTAAGTAAATTATCATATCTGTATCTGATTTAGTCATTCCACTTGGGTAGCTGGAAATTTATATCTACCCTAAGAGATGGAAGTTTGTAACTATTTCGCGAAGCATGACACAAAAAATCTGTGCATTTCATGATTTATTTGATTTTCTCTATTATTTGGCATGATATATATACATTTCATTTTCTGCGCTAACGTACCATTTTTGTATTCAAATAAATGGTTTTCATAATGGTGAGCTAGGTAAACGAGGAAACTAAACGGTAAGATAAAGTAATAAACTCTTAAAATCTTACGATGTTAATTTAATATTATTTTTCTTATTGAGCATATGGAACTCACTCTTTCCATTCCCCCCATATGAGGATGAAAATGAAGAATCATGGGCAGACCTACCCTTGAAAGTCTATGAGGTCTCGTGGATCCACAAGTTTGAGTGCATGACTGTTCCCGCACTCTGATGAATTCCAGTAGCATATTGAAAAAAGTGGCCCTTATGTTTTGTATTTTGTAGCCACCTCTGACCTCAGTGATATATATATTTGGAACATTATATACATATATTTGTAAGGAATTTGTTAAGGTTTGATTCGGCTGCATAAATTTTATCATGCACTCGTTATTCTAAATCTGTATCTGACACCCATTTGCCTCAATTGGCACTTGGGATGTCACAGGTGGTATCAAAGCAGAATTTTGCGAAACAAATTTCTTGCATTGAGGCCTAAGGTAGATAAACCTTTTAGAGTACCTTGGGAAAAATAATATCCTTTTTTCAAAGATTAAATCTCCAACTCATGTCTTCGTTTCTTTTGTAGGAATGATGCGAGGAAGACCATCTATAAAGCGTACTGAATGACCTGAAGCCCCGGATCATCCGACCAAAGCTGAATTTGCAGAACTTTTCTGAGCCATTCAAGGATTAACTACAATTGTATGATAAAACTAGGTCAACCCTTGTCCACCCTCTACCCTTGAATTCCGAAACATAGATCGATCTATCTCCCACAATATAGTGAAGTTTAGGAAACTTAACCTCCCACATTTTGAAGGTGGCCCTGATCCTTTAGCATTCGAAGCCTGGATCCTACAAATAGAAAAGCTCTTCTCTGTACAAGACTTGACCGAAGAACAAAAAGTCCCTCTTGCAACGTTCATGTTAAACGATGAAGTTGAACACTGGTGGCGACTTAAGAAAGAAGTCCTACCTACCCTTACTACCTAGGAAGTTTTCATGGATGCATTTTTTAATAACTTCTTTCCTATTTATGTTCAGAAAAAGAAATAGGAGGAATTCCAGGACCTGTGCCAAGGAAGCTTGTCTGTAGCCTAATATGCAGCCCGATTTGTTTAACTATATAGGTTTGCCCCTTTGATGGTCACCCCCAAAAGCTGAAAAGGTAAAAAATTTCTCAAAGGCCTTTATGCCGACATCTATGATCAGGTCATGATGCTAAAACCCAACTCGTATGCAGAGGTGCTTAAATATGCCCAGTTAGTTAAAGATCTTATCTCAGTTAAACACCAACACTTTGTCCGAGTTCATGCGCAACAACTTGAAAAAAGATTGCATGACTCAGTAAATAACCCTCCAGACTAACAACCAAGAATTTCCCTTTCTTCTGCCCTACCCCCACCTACAGCTCCACCTGCCCGAGCTAACCAACCTTGTCAACATTATGGTCATTCGTATGGTGACTTGCCTTGTCAGTGTATCAATAACACCTGCTATCGATGCGAAAGCACCCAGCACCTTATAAGAGACTACCCTCAACGACCGAAGGATGTAACTCGACCCATAACATAAGGTTGAGTGTACCACTTAGATGAATTTGATATCCTTCCTACTCCTGTTCTCATCCAATGTATGTTTTCTATTTATAATACTTCTGCCAAGACTTTGATTGATACTGGTGCAACTCACTATTTTATTTCCTATGCATTTGCTTGTAACTTAGAATTTATACCAAAATCTTTAGAAAAAATGCTAGTAGTGAAAACTCCCTCTAAAGGACTATTAGAGGCTCATTGCGTATATAAGGACTGTAGGATAAAAACTTCAGCAATAAAGGTATGTGAAAACCTGATATTATTAGATTTTGTAGGATTTGATGTAATAGTAGGAATGGATTTGTTGGAAAAGTATAAAGTTATAATAGACTGTGAAAATATAATTGTAACTTTACGATCCCCAAAAAAGAAATAAAAGTCATTGTTATCCTTTATCTAATAATTGAATAAACTTGAATATGGATGTTGATCCTGACGTGTATTCTATACCAATTGTTTGCAATTTTTCTGATGTCTTTTCCATTGAACTTTCTGGTCTACCGCCCCCACGTGAGGTAGAGTTCTTGATTCAATTATTATCTGGAACCCAGCCAATCCCGAAGCCCGCATATCACATGAGTCGTACTGAACTAACAGAGCTAGAACATCATATTTCTGATCTTATCACCTGGAAATTCATTCGCCTGGCCATTCTCCTTGGGGCGCTCCGGTGTTGTTCGTTAAGAAAAAGGATGTACCCTCTGACTCTGCATGGACTATAGGAAACTCAACCGAGTGACCATGAAAAGGAAGTACCCCTTACCCCGGATCGATGATCTCTTCAATCAACTACAAGGAGCCACGGTCTTGTCTAAGATCAATCTCAGAATCGGGTACCACCAGTTGAGAGTTAAAGAAAAAGATATTGCAAAAACTACTTTTCAGTGTAGATATGGATTGTATGAGTTCAGGGTGACGCCTTTCAGATTGACCAATGCCCCAGCAGCTTTCATGGACCCAATGAACCGAGTTTTTCGACACGCACTAAATTGATACGTCATCGTGTTTATTGATGACATTCTGGTGTATTTCAAAAGTCACAGGAAACACATTGTGCATTTAGCTGAAGTATTGGAGACTCTCTGCCAAAACTAACTATATATGAAACTAAGAAAGTGTTCCTTTTGGTTGGATCAAATTTTTTTTCTCGGTCTCAAGTGAAAGAGTTTTTGTAGACCCGTCTAAGGTAGAATCAGTGACCAGCTGGTGTCCGCCCAACAATGTGACTGAGATACATAGTTTCCTTGGCTTAGCAGGATACTACCGACGATTCATGTGGCATCTCAGGTGCAAGTTAAGGCAATTGAGTGTCAGATACAGATTCAAAATAACAAGTGCATGATAATATTTATGCAGCGGAATCAAGACCTTAACAAATTCCTATGGATACATATATATACTTCCAAATACATACATCACTAAGGCCAGGAGTGGCTACAAAATACAAAACATTAGGGGCCACTTCTTTCACTATGCTACTAGAATTCATCAGAGTGCGGGAACAAACATGCACTCAGATTTGTGGATCCACGGGATCTTCATAGACTTCTAAAGATAGATCTGCTTGTGATTCCTCATTTTCTTCCTTATCTAGGGTTGGGAATAGAAAGAGTGAGTTCTATATGCTCAGTAAGAAAAACAGTATAAAATTAACATCGTAAGATTTTAAAAGTTTATTATTTTATCTCATCAATTAGCTTCCTCATTTACCTAACTCATCATTAGGAAAAAACTATTTATTTAAATATCAAAATAGTACGTTAGCATATAAAATCAAATATACATATATCATGCTAAATAATAAAGAAAATCAAATAAATCATGAAATGCTCAGATTTTTCGTGTCATGCTTTGCGAAGTCATTACAAACTTCAATCTCTAATGGCAGATATAGATACAAATTTTTAAATACCTAAATGAAATGACCAAATTAGATATATATACGGCAATTTACTCAGACCCACTTATGGCTGGCCAAACCATGGTACGATTTATGACCACAGTCGTACCAACTATAGTGGTCCTAACAAATAATCTATAGTCATTATATTACTTAACCACGGGTGACCCCTACAGATAGTGCGATACCACTCTTGTCAGAGGGCACACCATCATCCACTATGAGCAATCCTTTTACATCTTTTCAGACCAGATAAGGGAGGGAGAAACAGATACCCTGAAGGGTAAGGGGAACAGATACCCTCATATATAAAAAAATCTAACGAGACACTTGATGCAATATGCATGTCAATACAGATACACTTCAAACCATATAGGCTTCATTCTATTTTTTATTATTTTTTATTATCACGGGCTACATATTACATTTATCACATGCAAATTCACTAAGTGACAGTAAA
The DNA here is from genome assembly GCF_000150535.2 of Carica papaya. Next base: position 1,116 of record NW_019014012.1, on the reverse strand, counting down.
TCACAGCATGCTTGAAAATCAGATAATTCGACTCATTGAATACAGAAGCATGGAAAATAGACAAAATAACTATCATATTAAATTTTTTTATCTAAAAATACTCCCTAGGATGTCAAAAGTAATACTAGATTCCTTACCGAAACCTCGATATTTTCTCATTCACCGTTTTTCTTTCTTTTTCTTGTTCTCTCACTATTTTACTATTATCTCTCTCTATAAATCTTTAAAAATTTAAGAAATGGAAGTGTATAGAGGAAGGGAAAGAGAAGGGAAATTTATAGAATTTCATAATCGTTGGATTCGTACCAAGTGGAAAAATTCAATGAAGAGAGAGGAAAAAAATATTCTTGGCACAAAAAATGAAGGGCAAAAATTTCCACCATGGCTGCGGCGATGCGCCGCCCAAGGCAGCAGTGAACCTCTACCCGAGGTGGTAGAGCTTGACCGATATGCTAAAAGCTAGCCTACAGGCGCACAGGCCTACTGCCGCGCAGGCAGGGGCTAGCCTGCATGTGCGCAGGGCCTAGGCGTACTGGGCGCTGTGCGCGTAAGCCTACTACGCACATGCCCCAGGCACACTATGCCTTTCCACATAGGCCTACAGCACAGATGGCACCCTTACAGTGTGTTGCGCCAGTCTGTGCGTGAAATGACACGCGGATGGCCCGTCTATGCGTGACAGGGTGCGCGTGTAGGTCCTGACCCCACGCCGTACGCACGGATGGGACATGCGCGCTGTGCGCATGTCCTGTGTGTGCTGGTGTGCGGATGGGGCAGGTGTATTGTGCGCACGCCCCGCGGCCACTGTGCATGCATGACCGCACCCGCACAGTGCTCAGTACCCGCGCGGGCAAACTTTTTGTCTCGCAGAATTTTTCTCTGCGAGCTGGTTTTCTCCCGTTTTGTCATTTTTCAATTTTTTTCTAATTTTTTTGAAATAAAACAAAATAATGTAAATTAAATTAAAATAAAAATAATAGTAAAATTAATAAAATAAATAAAAATAAAAATAAATTAAAATCACATATCTCGAGAATAGCATAAATTAATTTAAATTTAGGGCGACCAAATGCCTGAATAAATAGAGTTTCCAAATCATTTTAGCACAGTGATAGG